>JAUMHM010000078.1:41289397-41301621 GCA_032362435.1 Melikaiella ostensackeni | reverse complement strand
ATCTGGTACTTGTTTATTCAAAGTATCAAGAGTCTTCTTAACATTCTCATTCAGATAGTGTATTTTCGCATGGCAATCTTTTATAACAAGATTCAAAATAGATTTTTTGAATTGATTATTGGTCTCATTGAATGTCTCTTTGTTTCTTTTGTTATCAAAATCTAAGCAAACTTTTTTGTTGATACCAAAAATATTTTTTGGAAAAACCTCATGAATTTTACATTTTATCAAGAAATCTTTCTGTAATGCAGCTGATCTCAGTTTTTTACTAATTGAATAAAAATCTTTGACATTTTTTACTTGCTCTCCAATGACCTTCATCTCCTTGCCCCAATTTTCATCAATTCCTTTGAAGTCCATACTACCAAAAAATTTTGAAAAGGTTTATTTCTTTACATATTCATTGATTGTTACTTCCTTTTTGTCTTTTGGTGACGAAAATCCAGGGATTGTAATCCAATGATTATTCACTATTGAACACACAAACCAAAACACTTTGTTTCAAATTGTTATTTTTAGTTCTTTTTAAAACTGGAAAAATGTTTACACAAATCAATGCTTTTATAACAATACATTTTTTCCGGTATACGGAGAACGAAACAAGATGTACGCTGTTTGAAGGCACGTCAAATACTAACTACGAAATGTCTAAAACCCATACATCTAAGAAATTCTCATATTTTACGAAAAGCATTTTGGGGACACTTGTAATAGAGAAAGATATTTACGACCTGAACTTAGAAGTCTCGTTTGGACGAAATTGTCGTTGTTTCGGCAATATCGTCCAAACCCCAACCTCTTGTAAAAGACACATGTTAGAAAATTTTCAAAGGATTTGCATATACGTGACAGAATTGTTCAAATTAAGAGTAAAGGTAATAATCGAAACAGAAACAGTGAGCAGGAGTACAATAGATTTAATACGGTTCTCCTACCTTATTTTGGAAAAATCTCAAGTATCTTGAAATCAATGTTAGGGAAATTGGGGTTTCATACGATATATAGAGTTCCATTTAAAAACAGCTTGATTGTTACATTGGTAAAGACAAATATGGGAAACTGGATGAACAATGTGCAATTTGCGAATTTAAATGTAGTCAATGTGATGCTGTTTACATTGGTCAAACAACGAGATCATGTAGAACACGAAAAGATGAACACAATAATTTTCATGGAAGTGCAAGATATTACTCGGTCCTCACAAAACATAGACTTACACAGGAGCATGGCTTTAATTGGGATGATGTTAAAATTTTGTATCATGAGAGAAATCGAAGAAGGAGAGAGTTCATGGAAATGCTTTCTATGAAGAGAGAAGGTAACAAAGCTATTAATTTAAAAAGAGATTTTGCTAGATACAACAGAATTTGGGATGGAAGCATTAATTGGATACAATGACTCTAGTTTTGTGTCATAATTTGAAATTTGTGTTGTGTACATTTATTGTACATCCGTCTCTAATGAGCCGTAAAAGTAGGTAGTTTGAAGTGTGTTTTTTGGATTGTGAACTCGTTGAGTGTTCTTTTTCAGTTCACAAAAAATTGTCATAAGAAAGTATATTTCATTCCGATCTTCAAGAAGAAGAAATTCCAATTTTTATTGGGCACCCTAGTGTATATCTCCCCTAAATTCTCCGCACGGAAAAGCCCTAATTTCTTTCTGAAAAACATCAAACCTTCGTAATCTAATCTAGAAAGACCCCTCATTCCAAAATCGTCTAGACTAGAATTCCAGTCACTTGGAAGAGGATCCTTAGAGTGACAAATGGCTCAAGTTGGTGCGGAGTCGTTAGACTAATTACACCCTTCCAAAAGCATTCATATTCGAAAAGTTCTTGCTATTCGACTGAGGCGGAAACAGGGATGGTGTCTTGAGCCTGAAAAATTACGCGAGTATGTCAGCCACATAGGCCTGCTTCTGGGGTTTAAACATCTCTTCTGACAAATGGAGGTGGGAAGGTCCCTGAGGAAGAAGGACTAAATATAAGGAAACCGCAAGCTTTGATTGATTATTCGACAACATTTGCGTACGTGGATGAAAGGAAAAGACGAGGAAGCGTTTCTTGTAAAGATGCCATAAACGAGACTCTGAAATTATTGTTAATGAGGCCGCATGGCGTGACGTATGATGAGCTGATGGACTATACATACACATATTTATATTGTATATTTAAACACTCTTATTCCAAGTGGTGGCCCGGGCTTTACTCAGCTGCGATAATTAATTCCAAAGACCGGTTCATTTTTTTTCACAAAGTACGTACCAGGCAGGAATCACGTTCGATGAAACACACACGTTATTCCCGAAATTTGCGAGCCGTCGACATCATTTAGAATATCAGGGGATGCTCAATCTCGTCAGGCGGTTGAATTTACGCACGAAATTCATTTTTACTGGCAGGAAGCTCGGTAATTGAGGCGCCCGATTACGGCTGATAATTTAATGTTGACCTGACGTTTCATTACATTCGAAATATTCTAATGGGACGTGTAAATTGGAGCGGTGAGTTGCAGTAGCTAATTGGGGTGCCGCGAGTTGCAGGTGCTTGACATAATTGAGCAAATTTACTACGGGGCACAGTGGGACTAAAGCCTGGAAAAACTGGCCAAAAGACGAAAATTCATCCAATTTGTTTTTTTAAGTCACATATTCCAAATTTTGGGTCAGAAAGTTCAAATGAAAAATGACCGAAACAATGTGGTGACCAAAATTTATGAAAGATCATCCGATTTGTATAAAACTCAATTTGTAGTGGGTTTTTGAATTATACATAACGAGTTCGGGGTCAAACACTTAAAATTCGAAATATTCGATTCAATATTGGTTTTTTAAAGTCATAGATTCTAAATTTTGGATCAGATGGTTAAAATGAAAAATGACCGAAACAATGTGGCAACGAAAATTTATGAAGAATCATCCGATTTGTATAAAAACTCATTTTGTAGTGGGTTTTTGAATTAGAGATAACAAATTTGGAGTCAAAATTGAAAAATTCGAAATGTTCGATCCAATTTTTGTTTTTTAAAGTCACAGACTCTAAATTTTGGGTCAGAAAGTTAAAATTGAAAATGACCGAAACAATGTGGTGACCAAAATTTATGAAGAATCATCCGATTTGTATAAAACTCATTTTGTAGTAGGTTTTTGAGTTAGAAGTAACAAATTTAGGGTCAAAACGTTAAAATTCGAAATTTTCGATCCAATATTTATTTTGTTGAGTCACAGATTCCAAATTTTGGATCAGAAAGTTGTAATTAAAAATGACCAAAACAATGTAGTTACCAACATTTATGAAAAATCATCCGAATTGTATAAAACTCATTTCGTAGTGGGTTACAGAATCACAGATTAAAAATTTGGGGTCAATTAGTTGGAATTTCAAAATTCCGATCCAATCTGGCAAACAAAATTCATAAGATAAATATTCGATTCGCATAAAACTTTTTTTGTATCAAAAAGTTTGTATTCAAAATGGCCATACTAATAAGGCGACCAAAATGTATAAAAAATCAACCGATTCGTACAAAACTCATTTTTTAGTGGGCTTTCGAAAAGTCGAAAACAGATTACTAGGTCGGGATCAAAATGTTAAAATTCAAAATGTCCGATCCAACATAGCAAGAAAAATTTATGAAAAATCATCCGATTTGTATAAAACTTATTTTCTAGGGGTTTTCAGAGTCACAGATCACAAAATTGTGTCAAAAAGTTGAAATTTCAAATGATCGAACCAATTTGGCGACCAAAATTTATAAAAATCCATCCGATTTAATTAAAACTTGTTATGTAGTAGGTTTTCGAATAACAGATTACAAATTTGGGGTCATAAATAAAATTCAAAATGTCCGATCCAACATAGCAAACTAAATTTATAAAAAATTATTCGATTTGTATAAAACTTATTTTCAAGTGATTTTTAGAGTCACAGATTACAAATGTTGTGTCAACAAGTGGAAATTTAAAATAGCGGATCAATATAGCGACCAAAATTTATGAAAAAAAACATCTGATTTGTATAAAACTCATTTTGTTGTGGGTTTTTGAATCACAAATTACAAATTTTGGGGCACAAAGTATAAAATTCGAAATGTCTGGTCCAATACGGTAAAAAAAATTTATAAATAATTGTCCGATTCGTATAGAACTTATTTTCTATAGGTCTTTCGAGCCAAATATTACAAATTTTATTTCAAAAAGTTAAAATTTAAAATGTCCGATACAATATAATTTATGAAAAATCTTCCGATTTGTATAAAACTTATTTTGTAGTGGCTTTTCGGATTACAGATTACAAATTTGGGGTCAAGGAGTATAAAATTCAAAATTTCCGGTCCAATATGGCGAACAAAATTTATACAAATTTATCTGATTCGTATACAACTTATTTTCTGGTGGTTTTTCGATTCACGGATTACAAATTCAGGGTAAAAAAATTAAATTCAAAATAAATTTTAAGTCACTTTTGTTTCAAGAAACATTTAATCTGTGTCTTACAAAACCCATTGAAAATCAATTTTTAATTTCTCAAAATAATACTTGGACTATGTGATAGAAAAAACCGATGCAAAGTGAATTTTATAAATTTCAAATAATTTGAAAGGAATCTTCGTCGCCATTTTGTGCCCTCTATTTCGAATTTTGAATTTTTGATACAATATTTGGAATTTGTAACTCGAGAAAACCATGAAAAATAAGCCTTATACAAATTGGATAATTTTTTTTTTTAATTTTTGTCACCATATTAAATCCGCCATGTTTTTTTTTACTTTTTGACCAAAACTTTGGAATTTGTGAATCGGAAAAACCCCTGAATAACGAGTTTTATACAAATCGGATTATTATTCATGAATTTTGGTCGCCTTATTGGATCAGCTTTTTTGAATTCTTACTTTTTGACTGAAAATTTGGAATCTGTGACTCCAAAAACCCATGGAAAATAAGTTTTATACGAATCGGATAACTTTTCACAAATTTTGGTCACCATATTGGATCTGCCATCAATAATTTTTAATTTTTGACCCAAACATTGTAATCTGTGACTCAAAAATCCCCTACAAAATGAGTTTTATACAAATTGGATGATTTTTTCATAAATTTTGGTCGAAATATTGAGTCGGTGATTTCGAATTCTAGCCATATTGGATCTGCCATTTAGAATGTTAAATTTTTGACCCAAACTTCGTAATCTTTGACACACAAAACCCTTGGATAATGAGTTTCATACAAGTCGGATGAGTTTTCATAAATTTTGGTCGTCATATTGGAACAGCTATTTTGAATTCTAACTTTTTGACTCAAAATTTGGTATTTTTGGCTCGAAAACCCTCTTGATAATGAGTTTTATACAAATCGGATAATTTTTTTCAAATTTTGGTCATCATGTTGGATCTGCTATTTAGAATCTTAACTTTGTGACCAAAACTTTGTAATCTGTGACTTGAAAATCCCGTACAAAATGAGTTTTACACAAATCGATTATCTTTTATAAATTTTGGTCGACATACTGAGTCGGCGATTTCGAATTCTAACTTTCTGATTCAAAATTCGGAATCTGTGACTCGAAAGACCCCTGGTTATTGAAAATCCAGACCTTCCAGACTAGACAGTCTAGATAAAGCTAGACCTAAGCCACATTTTTTATATTTTTCAATATTCTATTTATAAGAACTTTTAACATTGAGATGAAAAATCGATTAACAACATTTTTAAATGGTTTACCAAAATTATGGGATTAAAAAATATATATTCAACTCATAACTCCTATTCGAATGTTACTTTAAAAATGTAATAGAACCATGAAGAAAAGATAAAAGCCTTTACGAAAGAGGTTTTTGGCAATTCTGCACGTGCACTGTATACATTATCACAGGTGGCTTAAATTTCATGCGCCATTTGTGTGATTCTATATTTTGTATTACTTGAATTTATATCCTTGAACTAATTTTAATTTACATCCGCAGGTCTTTCAAACGCCAAATTCGTTACAATGCTAAAAGGAAGGTAACATACATCCCTTTATGTTAAATAAAAATAATTATCCACAAGGTTGGCTACATTTCGTAACGTTTTGAGGGTGAAAAAAGGCCGGAAAAGACACAGGTGGCAGAGGATGTGAATATCAAGATATTTGTAATTACCTGCATTGTGTACATACAATTTAAAAGTACGTTATTATTCAGATTTATACACAATTTGTATGCAAGAATGATTTTGTACAGCTTTTCTTTTATTGGTCCAGTAACAATTATCTGCAGATTTAAATATACCAGGTGATAAATAGAAAATAGAAATTAATTTCTTTTAATAAAAATTTCAATTATTTACAAATGCAGTTATTTTTGACTAGATAAATAAATAAATAAATGAATAAATACATCATGTAAATAAAGTTTAATTCAAAGAGTCAAGTCAGTTAGACAGAAACGTGGCAAAACTGGTCAAAAGTCGAAAATTCAAAAAAATATATGTTGCATTTCTTCCGTATCTAGACGCATTAAAGTAGTTGATAATAAAATATTGCATTAATTTATCAATAAGTCTTCGAGAAATCGTGCCTTATTTTCAAAACTTTACAACAATTTTTTACCAACCCACTAATCAAATATTTTACGAACTAGCGAATATTTCTGAACATAAGATAAATTTTTCATCTTTACAGTATTAACTAACTCGTATTCGAGCAAAAGAAAAACACTTATCTCTAATTCCTATTTTGCTGTGAGAAAATGAACTGTAATCTCACATTTTTGAGGAAAACGATATTACATCTACTGCTGAGTCCGGGCTCTCCAAGGCTACACCTCTAATCAAAAAAAGGAAAGCAGAAATTTGTAGCCTAAGATGTTCACTACAACCTGCAATTACCCATTTTTCCACTTTTATTGAATTTAACGAGGTAAAAAAATATAATACTTGGCGGATGCCTGAGTGCTGGCTCTCAGGAGTTCACCCAGAGATGCATGCATGAATAAACTGCAAAAATTTCACAAATTTTAGCCTATTGTCACTTTCTAGGAGTTTTTAAAGTTACAGATTTCAAATATTACAGAAAAAAGCTAAAAATCAAGATGACTGATCCAGAATGGTAACCAAAATTGATAAAAAATCATCCGATTTCTATAAGGCTCATTTTGTAGGAGGTTTTCGTGTCACAGATTATAAATTTTAAGTCGAAAAGTTAAAATTTGAAATGGTGGATCCAATTTGTTGACCAAAATTTATAGAAAATTGTTCGATTTGTTCAAAAATCACTATTCAGGGGTTTTCTGAGTCACAGATCCCAAATTTTGGGTCAAAAAGTTAGAATTCAAAATAGAAAACTCAACATGTCGACCAAAATTTATAAAAAATTATCTGATTTGTATAAAGCTCATATTTAGGAATTTTTTGTGTCACGAAATACAAATCTTCGATCGAAAAGTTAAAATTCAAAATGACAGATCCAGAATGGCACCCAAAATTTATAAAAAATCAGCTGCTTTTTATAAGGCTCATTTTGTAGGAGGTTTTCGTGTCATGGATAGGATGGATAGGTCGAAAAGTTAAAATTTAAAATTGTGAATCTAATTTGTTGACCAAAATTTATAGAAAATTATCCGTTTTGTTTAAAAGTTATTATCCAGGGGTTTTCTGAGTCACAGATTCCAAATTTTGGGTCAGAAAGTTAGAATCAAAGATAGACAACTCAATATTTCGCCCAACATTTATAAAAAATCATCTGATTTGTATAAAGCTCATTTTTTAGGGGCTTTCCGTGTCACAGATTACAAATTTTAGGTAAAAAAAATAAAATTCAAATTGGCGGATCTAATATGGTGACCAAAATTTATGAAAAATCATCCGATTTGTATAAAGCTCATTCTTAATGGGGTTTTCGTGTCACAGATTAAAAATTGTAGGTAAAAAATTGGAAATTCAAAATGGCGGATCCAATATGATAATCACAATTTATAAAAAATTATCCGATTTGATTAACACTTATTATCCAGGGTTTTTCCGAGTTATGGGTTCCGAAGTTTAAATCAAAAAGTTGGAATTCAAAATGGCGGACTCAATATATAGACTAAAATTTATAAAAAATCATCCGGTTTGTATGAAGCTCATTTTTAGGGGATTTTCGTGTCACATATTACAAATTTTGGGTCAAAAAGTTTAAATTGAAAATAGCTGATTCAGTATGGCAACCAAAATTCATAAAAAATCATCCGATTTGTGTAAACCTCATTTTGTATGGGGTTTTCGAGTCACAGATTACAAATTTCAGTCAAAAAGTTAAAGTTCTGAATGACAGATCCAATATGGCGACCATAATTTGAAAGAAATCATCCGTTTTGCGTAAAACTCATTATTCAGGGGGTTTTCAAGCCACAGATTCTAAATTTTCTGTCAAGAAGTTAGAATTCAGAATACCTGATCCATTATGGCGTCCAAAATATACAAAAAATCATCCGGTTTGTGTAAAACTCATTTTGTATAGGGTTTAGTGTCACAAATTACAAATTTTTGGTCAAAAAGTTAAACTTCAAAATGGCGGATCACATATGGTGATCAAAATATTGTATAAAAAATTGAAAATTTAGAATAAAGGGTACAAAATGGCGACAAAGATTTTGTTTAAATTATTCGATATTCATAAAATTTACTTTGCATCAGGTTTTTCAATTGCATAGTCCAAGTATTATATACAAAATTTTGAATTGACTTGAAGTGGATTTTTTAGGACACAGAAGAAATTTTTCTTGAAACGAAAGTATCGTGCAATATTAAGTGCAATTTCTTGCAAAGAAGTTATTTAAAAACAAAAGAAAATCCTGTTTACTATTAAATCAAGAGGAGATAGCAGTTATAATGAAAATATTTTTTGTGTCAACTGGAAATTACTCTGAGTGAGAGGATTGCAAAATATATCGTGACTTAAAAGTTATTTTAAATGTTAAATTTTTCGCCCCAAATTTGTAATCCGTGACTCGAAAACCCCCTAGGAAATATCGTATCTAGACGCATATAAGCCGCACATGATTATTAGCCGCACCCCGATTTTAGAAGCTCGAAATAGTGAAAAAATGTTTGTACGTTTATACACGATTATAAGCTGCACCCCAATTTTCAAGCTTGAAAAATATGAAAAAAGCTGCGACTTATACGCGTGTAAATACGATAAGTTTATACAAATCAGATTATTTTTAATGCACTTTTGTTCACAATATTGGATCAGATATTTTGAATTTCAAGTTTTTGATCTCAAATTTGTAATCTGTGATTCGGAAACCCACTACAAAATAAGTTTTATACTAATCGGATGATTTTTTAAATAAATTTTGGTAAACATATTGTTTCGGTAATTTTGAATTTTAACTTTCTGACACAAAATCTGCAATCCGTTACTCTTGAAAACCCTAGAAAGTACTGTATTTACAGACATGTAAGCCGCACACGATTATAAGCCGCACCTCGATTTTAGAAGTTTAAAATAGTGAAAAAAACATTTGTACGTTTGTACACGATTATAAGCCGCACCCCGATTCTCAAGCATTAAAAAACCAAAGAAATGTGCGGCTTATATGCGTGTAAACACCGTAAGTTCTATACAAATCGGATAATTTGTAATGAATTTTTATTGCACCATATTGGATCGGATATTTTGAATTTCAAGTTTTTGAACTCAAATTTGTAATTTGTGATTCATAGAATCACACTACAAAATAAGTTTTATACAAATCCAGTGATTTTTTATAAATTTTTGTCGCCATAGTGGTTCGGTCATTTTGAATTTCAACTTTTTGTCATAAAATTGTTAATCCGTGACTCTAAAAAACCCTAGAAAATACTGTATTTACACGCATATAAGCCGCAGATGATTATAAGCTGCAACCCGATTTTTGAAGCTCGAAATAGTGAAAAAACGTTTGTACGTTTAAACACGATAATAAGTTGTACCCCAATTTTAAAGCTTTAAAAATCTGAAAAAAGTTGCGGCTTATAAGCGTTTAAGTACGGTAAGTTCTGGACAAATCGGACAATTTTTAATGAATTTATCTTCACCATATGGAACCGGAAATTTTGAATTTCAACTTTTTGATCCAAAATTTGTAATCTGTGATTCAAAAATCCACTACAAAATGAGTTTTATACGAATCGCATGATTTTTTTAATAAGTTTTGGTCGCCATATTGGTTCGGTCATTTTAAAGTTAACTTTTTGACACAAAATTGGTAATCCGTGACTCTAAAAAACCCTAGAAAATACTATATTTACACGCATATAAGCCGCAGATGATTATAAGCCGCAGCCCGATTTTTGAAGCTCGAAATAGTGAAAAAATGTTTGTACGTTTAAACACAATTATAAGTTGTACCCCAATTTTCAAGCTTTAAAAATCTGAAAAAAGTTGCGGCTTATAAGCGTGTAAGTACGGTATGTTCTTTACAAATCGGATAATTTTTAATGAATTTATGTTCACCATATGGAACCGGAAATTTTGAATTTCAACTTTTTGATCCAAAATTTGTAATGTTTCATTCGAAAACCTACTACAAAAAGAGTTTTATACAAATCGGGTGAGTTTTTATAAATTTTTGTTGTCATAATTTTTCAGTCATTCTGAATTTCAACTTCTCGACACAAAATTTGTAATCCGTTACTCTGAAAATCCTAGAAAATACCGTATTTACACCCATATAAGCCGCACAAGATTATAAGCCGCACCTCGATTTGAGAAGCTTGAAATAGTGAAAAAACATTTGTACGTTTGCACACGATTATAAGCCGCACCCCGAATTTTGAACTTTAAAAACCGAAAAGAGGTGCGGCTTATATGCGTGCCAGTATGGTAAGTTCTACACAAATCGGATAATTTTTAATGAATTTTTTTTCACCATACTGAATTAGACATTTTGAAATTTAAGTTTTTGATAAAAAATTTGTAATTTGTGATTCAAACACCCACAACAAAATGAGTTTTATCCAAATCAGATGATTTTTTATAAAATTTATTCGCCAAATTGGTTCGGCAGTTTTGAATTCTAGCTTTCTGACCCAAAATTTGGAATCTGTGACTGAAAAAAGAAACAAATTGGATGATTTTTCGACTTTTGGACAGTTTCTCAATGCCTCTGTTCCACCGTGGAAAGGGGTGTATGAGAGGGGTCAAAATATGAGAAAAAAAACAAGAATTCGTTGGGAATGAATGTATCGGAGTGCGTCGCGGAGGATGGGTAAGGGGTCCGACCGGGTAAGGTAATGACTGGGGCTTCCTGCATTCACAAACGAGGACGACCCTCGTGCAGGAAATCCGACATTTAATCTGATTTCTAGATTACACTCCCGCGAGCAACGATAACAAAAAGCTCTCACTCTCATACTGCCTTTATTCCATTCAGCCCTTCTCTTTTTCACTTTTACTAACCGCGTATCATTTTTAGGTTACAAAATCCATTCATTGAAAAAGGACATATCAAATTTCAAGGCTTTTCTTCTTTATATTCCAATTTCAAATTGACTCCTTTCAGTAGAGGTAGCACAGAACTGTTAATTTTCACACTACCCTTATTTATTTCACCCCTTACATTAATTCTTATTTATTTTCCTAATTTTTTTTGGTGTTCGTAGACCCGGTTCAAAACTTTGTTACTTCAAGTCTGGGTATGCATCTTATTTGGGCCTCAACTTTGAGTCCCATTCTGGGCCCTGAACTTTTGGGACTTATATTTTTAGGATTCACGGCCTAGGACTTGCGGTTTGTAACTCAGTGCTTGGAGCATAAGGCTTCTAACTTAAGCTTTAGGCTTGAGACTTGAGAGTGAAGAAAAAAATTGAAAAATGTTGTTTAGTTGGTTTATTATTGGTTTTATTATTAATTGAATGAATTTATTAAGTTTCCACAGTACAGTAGACTCTCGCAAAGCGCCTGGTGCTCTGGACAGGACTGCACTGGAACTCCACAATAGAGACCGTGTCGGGGTTACCCTCAATGGCCTTCGCTCCATCTCGGAGCTCTCCAAACCATAAACAATCAGGGCCGTGTGAACCATTTCTGTTGGAGTTTTGTCTTAAAAAAATATATTTGTTTTGTATTTTTGCCATTATGGTTTTATAATATCATAATAAATGTGAAAATGTTTGTGCTCGAAAATCAAACTTTATCAAAGTACTGATTTTTAAGTATGTACGTACATACAGCAGGGTGGCCATTTTAATCTGCCCGCTTTTTTCATACAATCCTGCGT
>JAUMHM010000078.1:41268488-41283482 GCA_032362435.1 Melikaiella ostensackeni | reverse complement strand
TTCTTTTTTCTCCCTCTTTTTTCTTTATGGTTGTGTACATGTATTGTGCACGGGTCTCTAATGAGCCGGAAAAGCGGGTAGTCAAAAAGTCCATTTTTGATTTGTGAGATTTTTGGCGTGTTCCTCTTTGGTGCACACAAGGTTTCATAATAAAATGGATTTTATTTCGATCTTTTGAAAAATATCTATTTTACTTGAATATAGTTTACAAATTTGATAAAGTTAGCAATTTTTTAGAAACGTGTTATTGGTGCGAATTATTACCTCTTTCTTTTTGAAAAATCATAATCTGAATAGATTGATTCTAAATGAGCCATAAAAAAATACATTACTTTTGTAAAAGAATGAAAATCAAATTCAATGAAATAGAATCACTTCCTATCTAGAAAAGAAAAATGAAGGGTATACAACCCCTGACAAAAAACAGGAAGAATTAGCTTCTTCTTGTATTACATGTAAGATTTACACGAGAGGGAGTGCAAGGCATATGGCACGATTGTATATTGTATCGTATCGTTAAAAGTTGATTCCATAGGAGGCAAGCGAATGAGAAATATGAATAATAATGCCTTCGGTCAATGTCCCACGAGCTTGGGTTTGTAATGGGAGTACATACACGGTTGCTGCCCATGACACGTTCACATGACCCTTTTCCACGGCGTCACAGTTCTCATGAGAAATCCTAGACGTGTGAGCGAATGAGAGACGTGTCGTTACGATACTTCCGCCGGATAGTTGACGTCAGGAGTCGAGTAATGCAAGGAAATGTATTCGCGGAAGTTATGGCACGTATTACAATATCCTTGTTTGTTCTTTATTCTTACCTAAAAACAAATGCAAACACAGTAAACTCCAGGATATCAAACTGCTGCACATCATTCTGATTACACTAGTTTACACGAAAAATGAACCAGGAAAAAAAGGGTTTTTTAGACTAATTGAAAGTTGCTGAAAGAGAAAATGATATTCATTTATTTTTCCAAAGAAGCGTTTTCGAGATTTTTGCAAAAAGGTTGTGTCTAGTCGTCCCGAAAAATTGGGGGAAAAATTCGGGACGACTAGCCAAGTTTATGAAAAATATTTAAATACTCATCCCGAATTTCGGGACGACGAGACACTTTGTTGCAAAAAACGTGTTTTTTGGCTCTTTTTCAGTTACTGGCATAAATCTTGATAGCGGTTGATCCATTTAACGTAAGCTGTGTTTCGTTCGAAGGGTATGATCTTCCACTTTCCGACTATATACTGTCTGTGTCAATCGGATTGAAATTTTTTAGGTTACAGGCGATGAAAGTAAAAAAAAGTGCATTTTTCGACCTTATTTGAAAAGCACTCACTTTCAATTGTTCCATTTTTTCGAATTTTAACGCCTATAACCCAGTAAATTTTCATCCGATTGACACAAACAGTATATCCTCGGAATGAAGAAGAACATGCCTTTCAAATGAAATACAGTTCATGTTAGCTGGATCAACCGTTCTCGAGATTTCGGACAGTAACTGAAAAAAAAACCACAAGACACGTTTTTTGCAAATATCTCGAAAACGCTTCTTTGGAAAAAATAAATGAGCGTCATTCTCTTTTCCAGTGACAGAAAATTAGTCTAGAAAACACTTTTTCTTTTAGGTGCACGGGATGAATAAAAAATTTGTAAACTAGTGTTATCAACTTCAGATCAAAATGATCCACTTTTGCGGATCCAAAATGAATTTTTACACAACTTCATTCATATCTGTCAAGTGGCTGTTGTTACACTTTTTATTGAATTGCATTTTTAACCAAAAAAGAAGAAAATTCTACCAAAAGAGATGAATTTTCAGACCAAAAAGACGAATTTTCTATAAAACAATTAAATTTTCAATCTGCAAATATGAATTTTTGACAAAGAAGTTAATTTTCAACCAAACTGTTGAAATTTCAACTCAAAAAGTCGAAATTTCCAGAAAATAGTTAAATCCTCAATCAAAAGAGATTAATTTTCAAATAAACGGTTGCATTTTCTACCAAAAAAGATGAATTTTCGAATCAGAAAGACAACTTTTCCACACAAAAAATTAATTTTTTTTCCATCATAGATAAATTTTAAGAAAACATTTATATTTTTAACGAAAAAGAAGAAATTTCTACCAAAAGAGATGAATTTTCAAGTCAAAAAGACGAATTTCTACCAGCCAATTGAATTTTCGACCATAACAGATAAATTTTTACAAAACAGTTGCATTTTTAGCCAAAAAAGAAGAAGTTTCTACCAAATGAGATAAATTTTCTAACCAAAACGACGGACTTTCTACAAAAGAATTGAATTTTCAATCATAACAGATAAATTATAATAAAAAAGTTGCATTTTAAACCAAAAAAAGGAGAAATTTCTACCAAAAGAAATAAATTTTCAAACCAAAAAAACGACTTTTCTACAAAACTATTGAATTTTCAATCATACCAGATAAATTTTAATAAGAAAGTTGCATTTTCAACAAAAAAAAAAGAAATTTCTGCAAAAAGCAATGAAATTTTAAACAAAAAGCGACTTTTCTGCCAAACAATTGAATTATTAATCCGCAAAATAAGAATTTTCGAAAAAAAGTTAATTTTCAACCAAACTGTTGAAATTTCAACCCAGAAAGACGAATTTTCCACAAAATAGTTGAATCCTCATCCAAAACAGATAAATTTTCTACTCTACAGTTGCATTTTTAATCAAAGAAGGAGAAATTTCAGCCAAAAGAAAGGAATTTTTAAACCAAAAAGACGACTTTTCTACAAAGCAATCAAATTTTCTACCATAACAGATCAATTTTAACAAAACAGTTACATTTTTTGCGAAAAAAAAGAAATTTCTACCAGAGAAGATGGAATTTTAAACCAAAATACAACATTTCTACAAAAAAATTGAATGATCAATCTTCAAATATGAATTTCCCACATAAAAGTTCATTTGCTTCCGAACTGTTGAAATTTCAACCCAAAAAGACGAATTTTCCAAGAAGTAGTTGGATCCTCAATCAAAACAGATTAATTTTCAACTAAACAGTTGCATTTGCAACCAAAAAAGAAGAAATTTTTTACCAAAAGAAATGAATTTTCAAACAAAAAGACGACTTTTCTACAAAAAATTGAATTTCCAATCTACAAATATAAATTTTCGACAAAAAAGTTCATTTTCAACTAAATTGTTGAAATTCCAACCCAAAAAAATCGAATTTTCCGCAACATAGTTGAGCCCTCAATCAAAACATATTAATTTTCAACTAAAAAGTTGCATTTTCAATAAAAAGACAAGAAATTTCTACCAAAAGAGATAAATTTTCAGACCAAAAAGACGAATTTTCTATAAAACAATTGAATTTTCAATCCGCAAATATGAATTTTTGACAAAAAAGTTAATTTTCAACCAAACTGTTGAAATTTCAACTCAAAAAGCCGAATTTTCCACAAAATAGTTGAATCCTCAATCAAAACAGATTAATTTCCAACTAAACAGTGGCATTTTTAGCCAAAAAAGATGAATTTTGAAATCAAAAAGACGAATTTTCTATTAAGCAATTGGATTTTCAAGCGTAACAGATAAATTTTAATAAATAAGTTGCATTTTCAACCAAAAAAGAAGAAATTTCTACAAAAATAAATGAAACCTTAAACCAAAAAGACGGCTTTTCCCCAAAACAATTTGATTCAATAAAAAATATAATACATAGTTGATATTTCAACCAAAAAAGATTTTCATTTACAATGCAAACTAGATGAGTTTAATTAAAAAAGAAGATTTTCAACAAGATAGTTACATTTTTAATCAAGGAGATGAATCTTCAACCAAAAAAAATTAATTTTCAACCAAAAATATAATAGTAGGCTTTTCAACAAAATACATGAATTTTCAATTAAGAAATATTAATTTTCAACCAAAAATGAAGTAGTTAAATTTTCAGCAAAAATGAATTTTCAACCAAAAAAGATCTTCATTTAAAATGAAAAAAAGTTGAATTCAATAAAAGAAGACGATTTTCAACAAAATAGTTGATTTTCAATCAAAGGGATGAATCTTAAACCAGAAAAGATTAATTCTCAACCAAAAATATAATAGTAGACTTTTCAACAAAATACATGAATTTTCAACAAAAGAGTCAAATTTTTATTGAAAAAAATGAATTATTCACAAAGGAGTTCAACTTTTAACCCTGAAATATGAATTTTCAACACAAATGTTAGTTTACATTCAAATAGTTGAATTTTTAACCGAAACATACGAATTTTCTACTGAATAGTAGAATCCTCAGTCAAAACAGATTCATTTTCAAACAGTTGAATTTTTTACCAAAAAAGATGAAATTCCTATCAAAAGATATGAGTTTTCAATCCGAAAAACAAATTTCCCACAAAACAGTTGAATTTTAAACCCGCAAATATAAATTTTTTATGAAAAGTTTTATAAAAGTAAGAAAATAATAAAAAGTCTTATAAAAAGGTTATTTTCATCCAATTAGTTGAATTTTTTAATTAAAAAGACAAAAAAGGTAAGTTCTCAACCAAAATTGCAATATTCAAATTTTCGGATAAAAAAATAATTTTTAAAAAAACGAGTTTCACTTTGAACCAAGCAGTTGAATTTCTAGCAAAACCAGATAAATTTTCAACTAAACAGTTGCATTTTTAATCAAAAAATGTGAAATTTCTACCAAAAAGATGAATTTGTGAACAAAAAAGACGAGTTTCCAGGAAAAGAGTTCGATTTTTAACCAAGAAGGATTTTACAGGTATGAGTGAAAAAAATGCAAACAAATTGTTGAATTTTCAATCCAAAAACGCGATTTTTCTGAAGAACAGTCAATTTTTCAACCCAAAAATATAAATTTTCACTGCAAAAGTTAAGCTTCAAACAAATAGCTGATTTTTCAACCCAAAAAGACGAGTTTTCAAGGAAACTCTTGAATTTTAAGCAAAAAGAATGACTTACTAACATAATTGTTGAATCTTTAATAACATAATTAAATTTTGAATCAAATATTAACATTTTCAACTAAAAAAGATGAATTCTTTACCAAAAGTATAATAGTAGTCTTTTCAACCAAAGAGATGAATTTTCAATTAGAATGATGAATCCTTAACTGGAATGGTTAAATTTTCAGCTGAAAAAATGTATTTTTAACCAGAAAAAAAAATATATTCAACTCTGGAAATTATTCTTTTTTTTGTTTCTGAAAGTCTTTCTATATATTTACTAGTTCCGACCCTCTCTTCTAAAAGACTTATAACTTTCTACGACCAACCAGAAATGTTTTAGAAAATTTTGGATTTCGGGGTGGAAGAAAAATTTCAATTTATTATATTGGGCTATAAATATTCATGGCTATGGAAAATATATTTTTATCTTCAGAAAGTGTTTCTTTAGATTCACGTTATCCAAGTATTCGTCGAAACTTTATAATTTTGATTTTTGATAACAACTGAAACTTGACAATTGCTACTCATCAAAAATCATGACAGGCCATTGATTTTGACAATCGGATCTTCTTGATGCGCAACTTACTGATCAAATAAAAAATTCAAAATCTGTATAAAAGCGTTATATAGTAGATCATTTTGATACAATATCGAGATCAAATTGATCAGCTGGCATTTATTGTGAAGTATTTTATCAATAAAAAATAATTACAGTAATAAAGTACCGTAAATAGAGATGAGAGTGTGAGTAAATTTTGGTTACACTCTTCGAACTAATATTTTGCAGAAAATATGAAGGAAA
This sequence comes from Melikaiella ostensackeni, assembly GCA_032362435.1. Lineage (NCBI taxonomy): Eukaryota > Metazoa > Arthropoda > Insecta > Hymenoptera > Cynipidae > Melikaiella > Melikaiella ostensackeni. The sequence continues at coordinate 41,277,742 of JAUMHM010000078.1, read as the reverse complement.
GTGTTGAAATAAATTTTTCCATGTTTTTCTAGGATCAGGCGAACCCGATCTTAACTATAATTTGAAGCTGCAAATGTTTTTTCAATATAATAATTGAAATATGTAGTTTGATTTGCAACATAAAATCAAAATGTTGATCAGTATTTGGTGGAATTTTCAAAAATTGAATGAATAAATAAAAATTGTAAAGGTATGAGTGAAAGTTCATTGTGTAAATCATGAAATTAAAATAAATTTGAATTATTTTTAGAGCATAAAAATCCATTTCAGAAAATACATACAATAAGCAGGTAATTATGTAGTGAAGAATAATAATTCTTATGATATTTTTGCAAAACCTCATAATATTCTTCACATAACATCCGATTTTTCTATTGAAAGAAGTATATTGTCTAATATTCCAAAATAGTCATCCATTTATGTCGCATGATAAACTAGTTTTAATATTTTATGAAAAAGAAGAAAATACACGCATGCCACAAAAAGTGTATGAACAAGAAATGTGTGAAGCCAAACTTTCTTCTTTTATTTCATTCTAAGATGTACTTTGGTTACTTCAGATAGACAAGAAATCAATCGAATGTTCGGGCTGTGCTAAAGTGATTTTTATAATCGTGAATTCTTATTTATAGTTCTCAATAAATTAAAATTGTGGAGTATCATGAACAGGGAAGTAAGTATTTCGTTTAATCCTTTGAAGGATGAACTAAGTGTATTTTTTAATCATTCATTCATCAGACTGGAGCGTGATTACAATGTCATATCTTAAATATTTATTATTAACATGAACATTGTTTACTCTTTGCAATTATACAACAGTCTTTCTGTTTAATGCTGTATTCAAAATTTTAATGCCTTAATAAGTTAATATTTGAAAGAACTAAACAAAATACTTATTTTCCTGTTTATAATGCTTCCTAATTTCAATTTCTTGAGAATTAAAAATGGGAATTCATGATAATGAGAATCATTTTAGCACAGCTAAAAAATTTAAATGATTTCTGATTTGTGTGAAGTAACCAGAAGACATATTCGAAAGAAATGCAAGACGAAAATTCAAAGTACCAGCCTCTTTTGGATATGATATTAATCCCGAAAAGTAATTTTTCTTCAATTTTAGAGGTAAATAATTCTTCTTCTCTACGTTGAAGCTTAGGAAACATGAGATTCTCGTGGTACATGCTCTTGGTATCATTATTGAGCTAGAAAAAAAGTTTTTGAAAATAAAATGTTGTAGTTCGTTGAAATAATTTCTGTTTCAGTCGATTTTCATTGATTTTGCTTCCTCAAAGAAGAAGCTTCGTAGTCGTAATGATTTAAAATATCTTAAAAATAATTTTATCAAACGTTTGTCGGTTGATAAATGCCTCATACATTGATGAAATTTGGAGGGCTTATTTTCGCCACTATAATCTTGAAACTAATACAAGAATTTTTCAGAATTTTGAATTTTACATTTTTGATGCACTTCATAATATTTCAAACATGGGTTTTTTATAATAAAACTTTTTCATTAATATAATTCAAAGTTGATGTAAGAATAAGAAAGGCTCCTGGGTTCAAGATGTCTCGAATGACCTATAATATGAATACATTTTGCTCAAGATTAAGGAAGTTATGGTCATTCATAATAATTTAAAAATTTGTTTTTTTCAATAAAAATGTTTTCATTAATCTCATTCAAAGCTGATGTAAGCAAAGAAGACTCCTTGGGTTGAGACGAATCGATTGACCTCTTTTATTTTTATGATGGGTACCCCTTAAAATTTTTCAACATTTTCATTATTAATTTTGAATATTCAAAATAATTGTTAATGCTTCCTCTGTAAGAAAGTGCTGTTATGAGAAAACAAACTTCAACTCAATATTATATAAAAATTTAAGGACATCGGCATACACATAAACAAGCATTGCTTCTAAAAGCTATGTAACAAACAATATTTTTCTTTTACAGACGAAACAGTTACTCCAAAATTTTAGGCTTTGTTTTCAAGGATTGTGTTTGTGTTTTTTCTTCTTTCTTGAAAAACCTACGAATCACTACTCTTACAACATACACTTTTTATAAATACCCTTTTATTGTTATAAAACATAGTTTTATGCCTGAAACATCTTCCAAATTATCGTTATTTCTTCAAAATATCAGTTTGACGAGATTTACCAGACTTTCGTTTAGTGACAATGTCCGTCATGAGAAAATTAAAAAAGATTACGAAACATTTCAAATTATTTTCTAAAATGGTGAAAAAGAGTGTCAAAGATTTTGGAATAAAATTTTGCCATAATACATAATTAACGAATTTGAATAAGTTTGAGAGATACTTGGAAATTTTGAAACGATTTAAAAATACTAAAAACTTGTAAGATATTTTAGGAATTTTGTAAGGTTTCAAGAAAATTAAAAAAATTCCTTAGGTACATAGAAAAAATTTTTATGATTTTTTATTTTGAAAAATTGATTTAAAGAGAATATTTGAAAAGAATCCAAAACATTTCAAAAGATTTCTAAAATTGTCAAAGAAGAGTCTGAAAGGTTTCAAGATATTCTTTGTAATTTTGCAGAATTCAAAACAAAATTTCACGAAAATTTTGAATAATTTAAAAATATTAGAAAGTTTAAAAATTTTGAAAGGATTAACAAAATAATTTTCTTTAGATTGTTGGAAAATTTTTTCATGATTTTTCATTTCGAAAAATGAACTTTAAGAGAAAATTGAGACAAATTCCAAAACATTTCGAAAAATTTACTCACATTTCGAAAAAGAGTAGAAGATTTTGAAGCAAAATGTTTCAATTTGGTAAGATTAAAAACCCCCAAAAAAATCGAGTAAATTCAAGAAATATTTAGAAGATTTAAAAAGATTGAAAAAGAATTTCAAACTGTAAAAGATTTTAAACAATGCAGATTTTTTAAAAAGATTTGAAACCATAACTTTAGAAGCTTTAAAATAATTTTGAAGGGTTTCAAGTGAATGAAAAAATTATTTTAAAAATCCTAGGAAAATTTGGAAGGTTTTAAGGCACATTTTGTTATTAATTTCATTGATGAATCATCGCAAGAAGGGTCAGTCTAACAATACTTTAAGGGGAAAAAAAATTCTACGAGGAAGCGGCTGTTTGGGGCATTTGTTTAATGAAATTGTTATTAACGATCTATATTATTAACGTTTGATCAAGTTTAAAGTATTAAAATGCCTTTGAAGATAATTATTAATCACTTTTGGTCAGAATAATCAATTTGGCGTCTAGAAAAACTCATTTCTTGAGAATTTGTTTATGAAATTTTGTATAAAAATATTTGATGTTAACTTATGCCAACTTTTCGTTCTGAATTGTCACGCTTCAGAAAAATCTCAACAACTGCCATGAAACAAACAATTTTTTGTATTAGAAAAACACACTAGAAAGAATTTGTTTATAAACATTGTTTATAATAATTAAGTTGAATATTATCAGAATTACTTCTGTTCTTTGAGTGCAGATGCAATAATTCCAGATATATTTTCCTTGAGATAAAAATCCACAAAGCTGAAATGGTCAATTTTGTCAAATTGTTTGATGTATTATTGCTCTGTGAGAAAAAATAACAAGTCGCAAACCACAGTTCTTTGAAAAATTTAATGCTGAGCATTTATAAGAAAAAATTTTTTTAATCGTTCGAAAAATACGTTCTGTGGATTATTATGAACAGTAAATTCCTATTCCAGACAACCGTGCGGCGCTTGTCAAGAGTGGGATCGCTATGCATTTTGCTGGTGCGCAATCACTGAGTATAATTTGAAATGCGTTCCAAACTGCGTGGCGTACGCCGTGAGGGTCAGCGTAGGCATTGACAACCGAGCGTGTACAGGCCTTAACCGTAAAACGGGACTAAGCGGCACAGTGTATGGTAAAGTGGTACAACCGGAATTTTCCATTTCATGATTTGATATTGCTTTACCTGGATGAAAAGCGAGTGTCCCGCTTTACCCCACAAGTCCCACTAAGCCTCGTTTTACGACGCGAGGTATTGTACACAATGTTCAACAGATATCAACGAAATTCACTAATACATACTAACTAAAAAAAAACATTAGAAACACGGCGAAATGAACAAGGAGCGTGGCTTGGAATGATTTTTTTTTCTACCCTTGAATTTAAATTGTAAACTTCTTGATCTCCCACAATTTCTATTTCAATTTTTAATGATATATATAATTTTGTCAAAAGGATTTGATGTAAAAATTTTCTCTAATAAAAGTGACGATTTTACATAATTACAAAATGACATTATTGAAAAAAGGAGAAAATCTCGCCAAGTTTTCATTGATTTTCTCTTTTAAAACATTCTCAAAATTTCTGTTATGTTATCTATTTAATACATTAAAAATTTTTGAAAATATGGATATTCTTGGTATTTGAAAGCTGGGGAGCCAAAAGACGCAGTCGATTAGCTGAAAACTCGTGTATTCTTGCAAATATAAGCATAATGATACAAATTAGGAAGTACAAACAAAAATTCGTGCAAATACTTTTAATTTTCCATGTTTTTCTGAAAAGAAGTTCGTAGACTCAGGCGAACGCATGTCCACGTGGACCCCCTTATCTGAAAAAAAATGCAAAGTATTTTCTCAACAAGAGATAATTACAGTAATAAAGTACCGTAAGACGGTGCTAGGCGGAACAGTGTGGGGTAAAGCGGGACATCTGGAATTCCCCATTTCATGACTTGATATGGCTTTTCCTGGCCTAAAAACGGGTGTTCCGCTTTACCCCACAAGTCCCATTAGGCCTCATTTTATGAAGCAAAGTAATGTATACAAAGCTAATTATACGGATATCAACGAAATTCACTGATAATGACTTAATAAATAATAAAGAGAATACGAAAAAGTAGGCGGCAGGCGCCTACAAAAAAGGGTTTCGTAGCCTATTATGTCCTTAACAAAGTCGTTCGAATCTCACCCTCCACCTCCTCCCCGCGCTTACCCTCAGTTTCTCGCTCCGCAACCGCTTCTTGTCCCCACCCCTCCCCACCACTCACTTCCTCTTTCACCCTTGTCCTCATTTTCCCTCATTACCCCTTCCACCCTTATCCTCATTTTCCCTCATTACCCCTTACTTCCCTTCATTTCCCTTCACTACCCCTCATTTCTTCTACTTCCCCTCACTACCCCACCGTAATGTCCCCTCGTCCCTTCATTTTCTCTCATTTCCCCTTGCTTTCCTTCACTTTCCCTCATTTCCCATCTCTTCCCTCTTTTTATACGAAGATGGAAAAAGCAACTAGCTATCGTTATCGTTACCGATTCAAAATTAAACTTCTTCTTAGTTACTTTTGCAACAAAGGTTTCTATCCTTTCACATTTTTAGTTACTTTTGTATTTTAGAAATATTTTTTCTTTTAAAAAGTGTTTTTTTACATTTATCTAGTTAGGACTCCCACTTCTGAAAGATTTGCAACATCCCAAGACAACAGAGAATGTTTTAGAAGACATTGAATTTTGAGCAAAATACATGAATTTTCAACAAACTGTTGAATTTCTAACTAAAAAAGATCATTTTTTAACCCAATATCCTAGAAAGCAGTTTAATTTTCAACCCGAAAATATTAATTTCCAGCAAAAAAGTTTATTTACAACCAAACACTTGAATTTTCAACTAAAATCATGAATCTTTAACCAAGAAAATGAATTTTATACAAAATAGTTGAACTTTAAACCAAGTAGTTGATTCTTGAACAAAAAAAATTCTAAATAAAACATGTAATGCTTAATATTTCAGGCAAAAAAGATTTTATTTTAAATAAGAAATAGTTGAACTCAACCAAAAAAGACGAAATTCTTAACAAAATAGTGAAACTTTAAACCAAAGAGATGAATTTTCAACCCAGAAGATTAATTTTTAATAGTAAATTAAATAGTTCAATTTCAAATTGAAGAAATTAATTCTCAACGATAAAAGATGAATTCTCCAGGAAAAATGTAAAAGTTCATATTTCAACTTAACAGGAATTTAATTTCAAATCAAAAACACTTGAATTCAACCAAAAAGTAATTTTCAACAAAGGAATGAATTTTTAACCCGGAAATATGAATTTTTAACAAAAAAGTTGATTTTTAACCAAATAGTTGAAATTTGTACCAAAGAAACTAGATTTTCAACTGAAGAAGATGAATGTTTAACGGAATGGAATGATTATCCATCGAAATTGTTGAATTTTCAAAAGAATAATTAAATTTTCAACCAAATAGTAATATTTTTAACCAAAAGTATTTCTATAAATTTCGGAAAATTTTGAATTCCAGGGTGGGAGAAAAATCACAATTTCCCTACATTGGGCTATAAATCTCTATGGCTATCAGACGCCGTAATTTGAATATTAAAAATAAAGATAATATTTGCGAAAGCAATAAAATTGATTGATTTTCGTAAAAAAAGACTACATTTCAAAAGTAGCTGAAAGAGTAACGATTTTCGCGGTTACTGTTACTGCAAAAAATGTAACTAATTACCCATTCGTTGCTTATTCACAAAAGTAACTTGTTCACCAATATCGTTACCAAAAAAGTAACTAGTTAAAAGAAACTAGTTACTTTCCATCACTGCACCTGACCGAAACCATAAGGTTTTCTGCCTGGGGCTACGAAATCCTAAAAATACACATTTTTGCGAAATATACAAAGGATTACAAAAAGATTTGATGAAAAATGTTTCTTTAACAGAAGTTACGATCTTATATAATTACAAAATTACATTTCAAGATGAAAATTTTGTTACTAAAATTTATTAAAAGTGAAACCTTGAAAATCACTATACATGAAGTATTTTAATAGTACTCAACTGTCAACATTCACCTTTCAAAATTGAAATATTTCAAATTCAGTTTCAAATTATAAGTCTTGTGGTTTTTGAATTTGAAACCTTCTGAATCGAAAATTATAAATCCAAAGTTTTAAGATGAAAACTTTCAAAGAAAGTCTCACAAATTCAACGATTTTCTTTCCTCCATCCCCTATGATAATATACTCAAAAAACAAGATAAATTGCCGAACAATCGAAAATAACTTAAACCGAATTATGATAATCAATAAAATAATACTAAGGCCAATCAAGCAATTTGGCTTAAATAGCAATAGAATTTCATCAATGGTTAAAAAACGGCGATGGCTTTTTCTTTGACATCCCTGATTCAATTGTGTGCAATTCTGGTCGATCCTTCTTGCCTGACGTTTCGTGGATTTTCGATACAATCCTAAAGCGTCTTCGGCACAAACTTGGTCGTGCGGTTAACTTGAAAAAAAAAAAAACGAAACGGCGCGGCGCATTGTTTTTGGTCTGCCGTGAGGCGAGCACTTTTTTGTCGTTTCTCATCAGACTTTGCACAATCGAAAGAATAAATTCGTAATAAAAGCAGAAGTACGTGTTCATTTCTGTGACAAGAGAAGCGCAATCAACGAATTCTAGTAAAAATACGCAGTTATGCACTAACAATACTGCACCGATTTATGAAATAGCCTGTGTGAAAATAATTCGTTTTGGGTTTCCTCTTGATAACAGGCAATCAAGGCATTTTTAAGACTTGTCAAATGAATCTATTTTATTCCATTTGTTGTTATTATTACACTTGTTTGGCAATAATTCCGAAAATTTTGAATGTTTTTCTGTACTTCTTACGGTTTAGGAGATCCTTATAGAAAACTACAATATTAATATTTTTGAAGTTTATTTTAGCTGGCTATAGTCGTGAAGACCTACAAGTTCTGATTTTTTCACTTTTAAATAGCTATTTCAAAATTTAAACCAATAATTAATTTTAAAATTTAAGTCTAGATTATCCGGTTACTTTTTCATTGGCCTTTAGCTAAGATATAGTAGAAATCTTTATGTCTTGAAACAAGTTCAGCTCGTCTTGCCACTGTGAGCTATAACCATAAAAGTGAGACAAAATTTGATGTCTATGAAGTCTAGCTTATGAGACGGAGCTAGACTTCAATGTCTTGAAGACAAATCCAAGACGAAATATTCTTACACGGCACATCAAAATTTGAAAAGCAGTCTTGGGTCTTGTCATTAGAGATTGACGCACAAAAATAAATAGTCTGAATGAAAAAATTAGAAAAGACTTTGGAGAAATAAAATGAACAAGTACTTCCTTTTGTCATCAGAGAATGCATCCTGGAAGACAATGAATTAAACAAAAAATGACTCATGATAACGAAGAACATGACAAAGAATTCGCGCATACAATTCAGACTCAATGTGATATACAAACATTGCATTTAAACCTCCTTTAAGTTTGGGGGGAAAAAAGTTTATTGAGTCATTACAAGTGTTCAAGCATTTCGAAACAAACGTTGAGAAAATACCAAGTGATAAATTACAAGAATTTAGACTTAAACTTTTAGTGTTGTCAAACGAATTTCTCACCAACAACTTTTCGCAATCGATTATTGACAAGGAAAAGAATGAGGGATATAAATTAACTGAAGATTTTTTGAAAAATAGTCCAGATATCTTAGTAATAAAAGCTGATAATACAAATATTATAACAGCCATTCCTAAAACTGAGTATGTGAAAAAATGCTTCAAGTTTTTGAACATGAAGATATGTAGTTTTGATCGTATTGAAAGTGACCCTACAAAAAAATTACAAAAAGGAACTTTCAGGGTTTCCAATGAATTTAGAGTAAAATGTTATTGAGGAAACGTGAAAAAATGTGATACTGATTCAATCAGTATAGTCCTTTCCTTATACTTAAAGCTCATAAAAATAATTTTACATTACGAACATTAATATCGAATATAGACTCTCCAGCCAGAAAACTAGCAGAATTGCTCAGTTATATCATAAAAAAGATCAATAACAAATTCCGAATATTCAGTAAAAATAATGCTGATTTTTTGCTAGGATAGTTTAAACAATCACACTAGTATACCCTACAAACTATTTAATGGAGCAATCAATTTTGTTTTTTACTTCCCTCATTTCCAATTTGACGGTGAATTTTATTAACAAAAATTTGGGACACCAATAGGTTCTGTTCTCTCACACGTTTTGACTGAAATTGTCATGTCCCTGTTGATGTTATTAGAATGTTTCAAGATTTCGCTGGCTTCTCTATGTTTTCTTGGAAAAATATTGTATGTTTTTGCGATGACGGTTGTTTTGTCAAATGAAATGCTATGTCCTGTTTCGATATGATGCTCAGCTAGTGCTGATTGTGTGAAATGTTTTAGCCTGACTTTACTCTCATGTTCTTTTACACGTTGGC
>JAUMHM010000078.1:41245500-41268388 GCA_032362435.1 Melikaiella ostensackeni | reverse complement strand
ATCCCCTTCGATCAGCCTTTTTGTTTGTTGCATATGCTACACTAATGTTTCAAGGTGGGACAAGCATATGGGATTTTTTGACTGTTCATTGTAGTCCATTTTCCCATAGACATTTTAAGATCAAAAACAAAAAAATTGATCGGGCCCTTTTTGAAAAAGTTTCACCTTATAGCACTTAACAGCACCTTGTGTATTCAGGTTTTCTTCTTTCCCTCCATTCAAAAAAAAAATAAACAGCGCAACTGCCGGTTGCTAGAATCGTGAAGTTGTGCAAGTAGATTTTTTGACTCACTAGATTGGATGATTTTTAAATTAAATGAAAGATTGATTTGAGCAGCAGCAGCTTTGATATCTCAGAATTAATTAACGTTAAGAAAAACACATTTTCCTTGAAACATTTTACAATTAGGTTAGGAAAATTCTAGTATCTTCAAATAACTTGAACTATGAAGCTTATTATTACAAGAGTTTTTTTGTTTCATAACTAGTTTCATAGGTTACACCCTAATTGCTTTAACAATTCTGATTGCTTCAGAAGATATTATTCATCCTGCAACAGATGAGAAGCATTTTGGGACTAATGACAGATGAAATCAATGATGTTACCCTTCTTAAGCAATTCCAATTTGTTTAAACAATTTTAATCCAGTGATTAAGGATGTTTGAACAAATAATAATAAATTCAAATAATTAATTTTTTTTTTGAACTGGGGAAATTTTCCGGGCACCATAGAATGGGGATAGGGAGGTCAAAGTTAAAAGTTATTGATAAATAACTTCTGCGGCTTGAAGAGAGAAACCAAACTTCGCACGTAGTTGTTTCAAAAAAGGAAATAAAATATAGTTCTAAGGATTTAGAAACATTAGCAAATCAGCGTCCTAACAAATTATCTGTGAAAAAATCATAAATGGATGAGTTCATGTAGGTGTTTATAAAATTAATAAAATAGATTATCATACTATTCCGGCTGTGAATGAGCTTTAATTAGAGAGATTGATATGAAATATTACCTTAAGATTCGATTTTGAAAAATACCATCTGACAATTAGGTTTGTCGCTGTTGCTTAAAATTGAGACCATAAACTCATGAAATCAGTTTGTAATGGCATGTTTGAAACTTTCTGTTGGAACTTATTCCTTGAAAAATTTTAAGAAATTAACATTATTTGAAGTATGCTCTACAACAGTGCATTATGCGCTGCTTGTCATAAGGATCATCTGATATATGAATATGGGTGCGAAATCATCCTTATGGCAAGTGGAGTATAAGGCACTATTGTCGAGCACGCTTTATTTAATCTATAAAAAATGAGCAAGAAATATGTCGCTTATGCATGTATCAGCATATTAATTTTTTTCCACGTTAATCCACTGAGAATTTTCAAAAACCCTAGCGCACGTGTCAGAATTGACCGATTGAAAAAATGCAATTTGTTTGACTGTAAACCTTGCGGGAAACCTCACAAATTGATGGGAAGATCGTGGCTCTCTAGCTGCAATAACATTTTCATAATGCTTTTCTGGACCACAACTATTATACGCATTTTTCAAATTTGGCTAAGGCTCGAAATATTATAAATATTGAAATATTGAATTTGGAAGCATAATCAAGGTAGCAGGCAAGTCCAATTTGCTTTAAACGTTAACGGCAAGTGATTCAAGGGGCTATCGATTTCGCGATAGGCTGTCGATAAGCGAACATGTTACGCGCGTTTACGATTGGGTATCTGGAAGCCATGGAACAAAACGAGCATTTCTTATCGATTGAGCGCTTTCGTAACACCGGGTTTATTAGCGCAACGATAACATGAAGGCGTGTCCTTTAAAGAAACCTCGAGATGGATCGTTTCATTCCGATGAAAATCGTTCCAAAGATCATTTAGTATCGCTTAATCGGCTCAATTTAATTAGTTTCTCCTGTTTCTCGATCTCTTGATTTATGCTCGTAAAAACGATGTACTTATCACAGAAAAAAGGCTTGAAAATTTTCCTTGACCAAGTGCCTGACTTCAGGATGGGCCTAAGACTACTTGAAAAATTGAAAAAACCGTCATCGGAAAATTATGCAAATAATTCTTGAAGAAACATAAGACTTTTTACACTGTGTAGAGCACAGTCAAAGAAGCACGTCTGGACTACATCAACAAAAAATCTATAGACAAATCTGTAACACATTTAACACTCTAGCATTTAATTCTTTAAGCCAGTCAAAGAAGGGTTTTTAGACTGTCGAAGCGGACATTTATGCTGACAATTTCTTACTTTATCATTAAGCTTGATCAATCTCTCTAGCAATCAACCCAGGTGAAGAGCTTCGTAAAGCCATTCTAATAACGGGAATAATTATAACAATCCACTGAAAAAATGTCTTTACGTGGGACCATTAGTATTCAAAATCTTTAGTTTCAAGCATCACTCTTCTTCTTATAAACAATTGCTTTCCATGCATCCCTATCCTTACATACCTCTTTTGCTTCCTTTACATCCATGCATCGTTTCATGCACGTTCTTGTATTTCTACGACTTCGAATATTCCTTCTCTTCAGGGTCTCATTCACACATTCCAACCATTCTTGCTGTGGTCTACCTCTGGGTGCGCTACCTCTTATTTTACCTAAATATACTTGATTCGTTAAACGTTCTTCACTCATTCTCTCAACATGGCCAAACCACCTGAGAAGTGAATATATATTTGTTTGAATTATATACTGTTTAATGAAAAAAAATATGTTTTTTACTACTTGGACTTCTTTTATCATTTGAATTTAGCGCCCTTTCTAATTTGAGGTGATACATTTTTGCGCGAAATTTAAATACTATAATTATTATAATTGAGTAATTTATTATAACTTTAGCTATTTAAGCGATTACAATTTGAAATATAACGTAAAATGTAAGCAGTAACACATTTTTGCTTTGAAAGTTAATAATAAAAAATATCCAGAGAAATTGCGCTCTACCTCTACCGATGTGACGAGGGCATATTTTATCTTCTGAATTTCACTTTCAAAGAAGGGACAACCTTCAATATTTTGAGCATCAAATTTTTCAGCAGTTAAGTGCAGTACTTTAAAATCTTCGTTTTCCGCCAGAATATCATTTAATTTTTTTTTTCGGCTACTTTTGACGCTGGTTCGCTCTATTTGGATAATCATCCTTTACGTATTGAACATAACTTAAACTTTCCTTAAGCGACAGTCCCTGAGTTTGTAATTCATTAATGTACTCAACATTCAAAATTAGATTGTATGTACTGTAAGTCTGCTAGCAAATGTTTTGTATATAAAACTTTTTGAGCTTTTCCTATGCATGTTGCCTCTTCTGGTTCCGAACTCAAAACAACAGAACTAATTTTTTCAAAATTTGTTGCATAATACGTAGTCGCACTAGGCCACGTTCCCCATCGTATTATAACAAGCTCTGGTGGCAACGGTCATTCTGGATTCATCTCGCAGAAACGTGCATTTCCTTCAGGAGACTTCGAAAAAACTTTTTTTACATTGTTAATTAAACTATTGACTGTCTTATAATGCAGACGAATTGCTTCAACAACAAGATAGAGACCATGTACAATACACGTAATATGCAACATTTTCGGGAACATTTTTTCAAATTTTCCAGCAGCTTTAACCATATAAGGTGATGTATTCGTGACAAATAACAAAAGTCGATCGTGTTGAATATTATCAGGCCATAACAACTGCATTGCATCGTGAAAGAGATCTGCTATAGGCACATTGTTTGCTGCACTTAGTTCTTCAGAAGTTCAATATGTAACATTCTCTAGATTTAGTGTCATCTAAAACACCAACAATTAAATTTGCTACATTTCTAACACAAGCATCAGTGGTTTCATCAATCGATACACAAATATTATTTTTTCCAATTTTATCGCACATCGCATTTAAGGTCTAATCATAGAATTTAGGTAGAAAATTTTTCCTTAAACTCGATTCATCGGAAACGTTTTTACCTGTATAAGTCGAAAGAAACTCCTTAACGAAAGGATTATTAAACTCTTTTGATGGAATATCAGCTCCCAGAAACATCGCACATAGATCCTTATTAAATTTATTTTGATCTTTGGTTCTATTGCAAACATTTTTAAGCTTAGGACTTCCAATATTTTCTTCCCATAATTCTTGAGATAAATGTTTTTCTCTTCTGTTATTTTGAAAATCTGCATACTTCATTCTATGCGACTTTGAACTCAAATGACGCCTTAATTCCTTATTTCTTGCATGACTAATTATAACATGACAATGTATGCAAATTAATTCCTGCCTTTCAAACAGAGGTATATAGGAATCTTTCCACTCCTTGGCACGTTCTTTAAGCAACTCATTGTTTGAACACGTAGGAACTTCTTCAATAATAATATTATCCATTATTATTTTCATACAGCATCTTTGAAACAACCTAAAATATTGAATTGCAGCGAAGCATATGTCAACAAGCAAATAAGCCGCGCATCGAATGAGTAAAAAATGGGGGTTAGGTAGAGAGGGGGGCGCGAGAAATCGTGCGTGATCGTGCGTGCCCGACACGAGGCGTCGTATGTGCCCGGCGTGCGCGCGCTCTCTTATCACTTCCTCCCATGCGGCGGTTCTCCGCAACGAGAAGTTAACTAATTAGTTACTATTATATAAACTATATATATATACTATTATATATATTATTATATTATATATCATATATACTATTATATACTATATATACTATTATTATACTATTATACTTATGAGTTATAACTAATTAGTTAACGTTAACTGCGTTGCTATTTTCAAGGCCATCAACCAGACTGACTTATTTTATTGCGAAGATTCGTTCACTTAAATGACTTTCATAAAACGTGCCTGGAGAATAACAGGTAAAGCGGGATGCTGAAGAATGTATCAAAAAACACTGGGACAGGAAAAATGAGATAAAATGTGATAAAATATCATGAAAACACGCACGGATAAGACATTCTTGATTCACATAAGCAAGAAGCAACATAATTATTATCAAACATTCAGTATTCAATTCACGCGTTCAGTCTTTTGTAAAAAAGTTGAAGGCCGTTCAAAAACTACGCCACACTACACAATATTTCGACTTTGCCTTACTTTGAGCAAAAATTATATCTAATTCAATTATATTATTATTAAATTTATTAATTATTGAAATTAAAAATTTAATTAAATAAATATATTATTATAATTATATTATTTTATAATTACATTTATTATTATTATATTATATATATTTATATTATATATAATTATATTATTAATATTATTTCAATTTAATTTTATATAATTAGATATTATATCAAATAAATAAATTCAATCATTTAATTTATTATTAAATAACTATTATCTGCGTCAGTTTGGTAGATAATTTAACCTTCCGATTAAAAATTAGATTTTTGGTTGGAAACTAATATTTTCGGGTTGAAAATTCAACTGTTTTCTAGAGAATTTGCCTCTTTGTTTTGAAAATTAAACAATTTGATTAAAATTTTTTTTTCTCTCTTCACTGAAAAATCTTTCCTAGCTGAAAACTCAACTCCTTTGTAGGAAATTCGTCTTTCTAGTTTGAAAATTCGTCTCTTTTGGTTGAAATTTTATCTATTTCTATTAAAAATGCACATGCTTGGTTGAAAATTAGTATGTGTTGGTTGAGGATTCAACTGTTTTGTTAAGTATTCGTCTTTTTTGGTTGAACTCAACTCTTTTTGATTTAAAATGAAAATATTTTCTGGTAGAAAGATAAACTATTACATTTTTCGTTGAGAGGTCAATTTTTCGGTTAAATTCGACTGTTTTTGATTTGAAATTAAAATCCTCTGTTGGTTGAAATATTATCTATTGCATTTTTTGTTGAGAATCAATGTACTTTTATTGAAAATTTAAGTACTTGGTTGAAAGTGGAACTTCTTTGTCTAAAATTCATTTTTATTTTGTTGAAGATTCGTCACTTTAGTTGAAAATTGAATGATTTTTTTAAAAAATCAATGATGTTGTGAAAAGGACAACTATTTTGTTGAAAATTCATCTTTTTGTTTGATCGAAAGTTACCTTTTTGGTTGAAAATTCATATTTTCGGGTTGAAAATTCACCTCTTTTCGTCAAAACTTGATTTATTTTTATTAAAAATGCAACTGTTTGGTCAAAATTTACTCTGCTTTGGTTGAGAAGTTAACTATTTTGTTGAAAATTCAATAATTTTGTGAAAAGGATAACTATTTTGTTGAAAATTTAGTTATTTTGTTGAAAATTTATCTTTTCTGGAAAAGATTCATATAAAAAGGGTTTAAAAATTCAAATATTTTGTCAAAAATTTAATTATTTTGTTGAAAATTCGTCTTTTTGGTTTAGAAATTATACTGTTTTGTTGAAAAATGGTCTTTCTGGTTTGAAGATTTAACTAATTCGGTAGGAAATTCAACTGTTTGATTGAAAATCAACTTTTTCCTTAAAAATTCATATTTTTGGGATGGAAATTCAATTGTTCTTCAGAGAATTCGCCTTTTTGTTTTGCAAGTAAACAATTTGGTTGAATTTTTTTTCTCCTTTTGACTGAAAAATCTTTCCTGGTTGAAAATTCAATCTTTTGTAGAAAATTCGTCTTTTTAGTTCGCAAATTCACCTCTTTTCGTTGAAATTTTATCCATTTTTATTAAAAATGAAACTGTTTGGTCGAAAGTTAATCTGTTTTGGCTGAGAATTGAACTATTTTGTTGAGAATTTGTCTTTTGATTCAAAATAAAACTATTTTTTAGTTGAAATATCAGCCATTACATTTTTCGTTGAGAATTCATCTTTTTGGTTAAATTCAACTGTTTTTGTATTAAAATTAGAATCTTTTCTTGGTTGTAATACCAACTATCATATTTTTCGTTGAGAATAAATCTTTTCTGATTGAAAGTTCAAGTACTTGGTTGAAAGTTGAATTTCTTTCTTCAAAATGCATATTTTGATGGAGATTCGTCACTTTAGTTGAAAATTCAATAATTTTATTAAATGACAACTATTTTGTTGAAAATTTAATTCAATTTCAAAAGTTACAATTTAAAAATGGCGGATCAAATATGAGGAACAAAATTGTTAAATTTTTACATATTTTCCTGAAACTTGGTATGAGAGGTTTTTTGGGGTATTCGATCTCAAATTTAACGTCAAAAGTTACAAATTCAAATTGGCGGATCCAAAATGGCCTCAAAGAATAATAAATTTGCACATGTTTATACGAAAATTAGTATGAGGGGGTTTTTGGTGTCGCTGATTTCGAATTTGACGTCAAAACTTACAGATTCAAAATAGCGGATTCAATATGGCGGCCCAAATTGTTAAATTTTCACATGATTGTCTAAAAGTTGGTATCAGGGTGTAGTTGGAGACGCTGATTTCGAACTTGACGTGTCAAAAGTTGCAAATTAAAAAAAGCAGATCCAATATGTTGGATATTTTTTCTGAAGAATGCTAAAACTGAGTACTACAACGCATTTTTCTGATTTTTTTTCAATATTTTCTTGACATTAATTGGAAATAAAAAATCTATATTTTTGGAAGAAATGCAAAAATTATAGATGAAAGTACATATGGTACGTCAAGTTTTCCTTCCTTACATTTCATTTCGCGTACGAATTATGCTTTTTAATAATGATGGAATGCGAGTATGAGATTGATGCTTTGTCTTTTTTCTACTTTTTGCACTCGACTCTTTCTTTTTAAATTATTTCTTTATCATTTTCATTTTTTAAATTTATTTTACTTCAAACTTAGAAAACCTAGAAAACTAAGTTCAGAACAACACATTCTTGAACGAAACTACTGGGCTACATATTAGACCTCTTCGCTTTCAAGTCAATTTTCGCATATTCATGAGAAGAATCATTAATAGAATAAACAAAAAAGCAGAAAACGCAATAGCTGTCGCCCTTGCTCCTTAATGCGTTTGTATGTGTGTATTCGGATGTAAGGAAGAAGTTTTGTCGCAATATTAAAAATATTATAATGCTCAAAAAATACGTATCGACTCCACTTACAGATTAATAGTTTTCCAAAATAGTAATTTTTCATTTATTCGATAGATGTATATGAAATGGAGTTACAGAGACGTCATACGAAATGCTTATCTTTGAACTTTCTAAAGTGCCAAGTGCGCTTGTACTGTAGATTTTCTTCTTTCTATACCTACAATAACTTGGAACTACCTTCGGTTAGAAATTTCAAGGTTGAAGGACCCTCAGCATGACAGTAATCTTGCTCGAAGTTGACCGTCTACCTGAGCTCCGCCGAAACTATGATGGGTGTGAAAGTAGAGAAGCGCATCAACGTGAAGTTTCTTATGAGTCTTGGAAGATCCGCTATAGAAGCATATAATTTGTTAGAGGAAGTTTATGATGATGAGTGTCTATTTCATACTTAAGTTTTTGAGTGATTTAAGAAATTTAAGTGGGGGGGGGGAGTGACTGAAGACGATCCGCGTCCCGATCGTCCTCGCACATCCAAAACCGTTGGTAACATCAAAAAAGTGAGTAACATTATTCAAACAAATCGATGCCTAAGCATTCAAGCAGTTTCTGACTTGGTGAACATCAATAAAGAAACTATTAGACAAATGTTCAATGAAAATTTGCACATGAAAAGTTTGTGCTAAAATGGTGGCGAAATTGCTCACTCCTGAGCTTAGAGAAACTCGAATCAACATCTGTGCTGATAATCTGGAGAACATGGAGAATGATCAAAAGTTTTCGGGAAATGTAATAATTTGTAGCAAATCATAGTTCTTTTTGAAAACGACCCTGAAACTAAGTACCAATCCATGCACGAGTTTAAAAAATTTAGAGAACTTACACAATTTATAGCCGTTAGAGATAAAAAATACAAAATGTACATACTCGCTACAGCACGGATGAGCAAGTTGAAATTCAAAGCAACGATGGTAGTTTTTCTTTTTATTTCCGAGGAATTGTTCATATTCAGTGGGTATCTAAAGATCAGACTGTTAGCCAGGTGTATTATAAGGAGGCGTCGTCATGGTTATGCAAGTCTTTTGATTTAATGGTATAGGATGGTGTGTGGACAAACTCCAATTACTGTTAACTTACAATATATTTCATTAGCGTTACATCGGAGGTGAAATGGTCTCTATGACGATCGTCGTGATACTAACTGATCGTACCTGGAGAAGCTGTTTTGAGGGCCGAACAGGTATTGTTATTACTTCCTAAAGGCTATGTGACAAAACCAGATTTTAAGAATAAGGACTACAAATCTGCGTGCCAAATGGTTTACAACACTGTTTACCATCTAGCATCCTAATCCTTTAAATTACTTCATTACGCTCCACCTACGTCTGGCTGTTGTCGTCCTCTCCGAACCATACCGTCTATTTAGATAAAACATATTTTCGAAAATATACGGAATTTTAGAGAGTTTGAAAATAAAGATACTATAATGTAGTCGCTACAGAGGTTTTGACAACTCTTTCTGAACGTGTAAGAAAAAAAAAGACCTGAAATGTGGAAGAACGGCTCGTGGAGTCTTCAGCAGGACAACGCGCCAGTACAGAAGACGCTCTCTGTCCAGAGGTTTTTGGCGAAAAACAAAATCCCCGCACCTACCGCACTCACCTGACCTAGCCCCATGCGATTTTTTCCTATTCCGAGGATCAAGTCTGAGCTAAAAAAAACATGATTTGAGTCAGTGGATGCTGTGAAGGAAGAAGCGGCGCGGCTCATGAAACACCTCTCAGCAAAGGACCTACAACATTGTTTCAAACAGTGAAAGATTCGTATGGAGCAGTGTAGGGATCGGGAAGGAGATAAAATCTCCATTGAATAATTTGGTGAATAAAAATTGTTGGAGCATCAGTCTGGTTATCTAATTCACCTTTTATAAAGTCTAACCTCCACAAACCACGTTTAAAGTTTAATGTTTGCACACTTATCAATGGATAATAAGAAGTCAAAATGACATAACACTTCAAAAAGAGCTAATTCTGGGTGTCTAGATTCTCAAAAAATATTCGCTTAATCGAAATGTGGATCCTCAGTTTTTGAACACTTTTCGTGGTTCCTGGCCAACTGTGTGGAGTCATAAAAGACCTTTCTTCTTTTTCTCGTTTACATTGAAAAAATATTTATTATGTGAGCTGACTGCACTTGTTGATTGTATAATGACCTGATGATAAGAAACGAGATGAACCAGCAAGTCGTATACGTTGCAGTTTATTATTAGTAGTCAAGTTCCATAACGACTCAACGATTCACATCCGACCTCTTGCATCAAGCAACACCAGGGGGTACAGTAATTAAAGCGATAAGAGACTATTACGTCTCATAGTATGATCACGACTTATCGATAATTCTTCATTAGTCTTCTTTCGAGTGGCACGTGACAACCCCTGGACTTTGGATATATCGTTAATATTGTTGACGAGTTAACTCCGTTAATTTCCACTCATTTTTTCTATATTTGCACAGAAAACCAGTTGGTCTCGAGAGAAGTTTTCCACATCCTTACTGCTTTTGCACAATCCATGATAAAATACGATCAGCAGAATTAGATTGAATTTTGAGAATATATTGTGATGGAAGTTAGTGTTTTATTAAAAATACTATTTGAGGAGTTGTATTTATGATCGAGGGGAGGTTGTATTTTCTTCCTTGATAAAAGGAGTCAATAACCGTCAGTTATCGATTTCTTTACAGTGGAACAACGTTTGTACTCGCTATCATCTTCAGTAACATCTTTATCTTTTTGCCTTCCTTGTCAACTTTTTATTCTTTCCTGTCTCTTTATCACAGGAAACTGTCGCCTTCTTTCAAATCCCCCACGTAAAACTGATAACTAATCTCGAACATGTTACAATTTCTCAGGCCGTCAATGCTAACTTATTCATCATTGGCTTCTTAGTTTCTTATTTATATTTATAGCAAATGAACACGCGCTCTTTGCGCGCGATTATTGTCTTTTTAATTATTTTAACCCATTTTTAAAATAAAAATGTAGGTTAGAAGTACCGCTTGTGACTTATAGTGAAAATTTCTCTAAATTTCTTGAAGTTTTCTGAAATTAGTTAAAATCCATGAAAATTCTGTGATATCCTTTCATAGACCATGAAATCTCAAAAGATTCTTAGGAATCTCTTGAAATATTCTTGGATCATATAACATTTTTATAAAATCTGTGAAAACCATCGAAGAGTTTCAGAGTTACTTGCAATTCTTTTGTAAGTGCTATAAAATCTCTTGGAATATTCCGAAATACTACAAAAACCCCTATAAAATATTTTAAAATACTTTGCTGTTCCTAAAAATTCTTTGAAGTCTATTGAAATCTTTACAAGTTTTTTGGTGTGCCCTAAAATATTTTATAACCTATAAAAAATGCTTCAAATCTCTCGAAATCCTTCAAAATCGTCTTGAATAGATTAGAATTTATAGATACTCTGTGAAAATCTTTAAAATTTTTTATAATTCTTTACAGCGTCTAGAAATTATTTGAAATCCCTTGAGATCCCATAACATTCATTTTAATGTTTCAAAATGGTCTAAAATCCCTTGAAAAAAAGTCTAAGAAAGAAATTTGTTACAAATGGTTAGAAAATTACAAAAACAAACTGATCTACGAATTTTGTTACAATACGTACAAGCTTTATCAGAAAAATTATGAAATGCTTTAAAAAAATTTGATGTTAATGTATATTTTATAAATAGTCATAAATTGAAAAATTGTGTTATAAACAAGAAAAACTCTCGAAAAATTAAAAATTTATGAAACGTAGTTCACCTAATAAAATGCGAAGGCCGTAATAGAATTTATATTGGTGAAACTGTCAGAGGCTAAAAACAAGAATAGCCGAACATAAAAGAGATTGTAGAATTGGCAATTTAAATACTGGTTTTTCTCAACACTCGTGGAATTTTGATCATTTTTCTCACTTTGATTCTGATAATATGAAGATTCTAGCTGGAGAAAACGACACATATAAAAGAAGGATTCTAGAATCGATTTTCACTAATAAATACAAGAATTATTCTATAAATTGAAAAATAGAAACACTTAACATAAATTAATGCTATTATAATATAATAAATTAACTTATCAAAATTCCTGATGCCTTGGCGCGCTATTTTCATTTGTAATGCATACGCCCTCTATACGTGGATTTTTTATACTA
Source organism: Melikaiella ostensackeni (assembly GCA_032362435.1). NCBI lineage: Eukaryota > Metazoa > Arthropoda > Insecta > Hymenoptera > Cynipidae > Melikaiella > Melikaiella ostensackeni. The sequence continues at coordinate 41,256,213 of JAUMHM010000078.1, read as the reverse complement.
AGAACTGACATAACCTACAAATCCGTTTCCTGTCACTATTGTTTATTGTCTGTCGTAACTGCTATAATTTCTTCTTCGATTTTTATAAAAAATGTGATATTTAACTTTTCTGCGAAGGTCTTTAATTTTTTGAGGTTTCCAATAAAAGTGCGCTAAACATCAGTTCAAAAAACCGCATCGTAAAATGTAAAAAATTGACTGATTTGTTATCTTCCTCTACAAATTTTTATATAACTCCAAACAATCTTGAGATAATTTTTTAACTACTATTACTTTAGTTTTCTATGATGTCGTATCTAACCAGCTAATTCTTATAAAATTATTTAGGTATTCGCCTGAAAAAGATCCGCAGGAGGGTCGAAACGTCGTTGTATTTTTTGGATTTGGATTTTTAAAAATTAAGTTTTGACTTGGTGACTTTTAACCATGTGTTTTAATTGATAGTAAGTCAGAAAGAACTCACGTTCCTTTCAAGAAATCTTTCAAGAATTTTTGGATTATCTCAGCCCACTGTGTCATGCAGTGAAGAATGTATTTCTAGAATCGACTAAGAACTGAACCTTAAGGACGTTGGATAAAGGGGACTGAGAAATTTTTTCGGTTGGCCCCAATTTTGAAGACTTCTCTGACCCCATATTTATTTTCGGAAGTAGATTGTAGGATAAATAGATAAAACTCAACAAGTATTCGGAGTCTGATGAAATCGTGTAATCCATATAACGTAAAATACATCGCATTTTTATGAGAAAATGAATATCTTGATAGAAAATATTCATTTTCTGAAACGTTGAAATCAACACCGATCAGACAATTCCCGAGAAAATGATGTCAAGTGTCAAACACACTTGACTTCAGTCATATTTTGAAGACAGCTCCAACACTAAATAAAAAAACGCTCTGTATAACATCCGTCCACAAACTAAACTTTACAATTATGAAGCGGATTTTGCGATTCAATGTGAAACAAAAGTGAAAAATACTTCCAAATTTGTTGAGAACTACGCGACGGAAGATGACAGATGAAGAAGCAAGAGAAACCGATCTAGCAGCGCATTCACAAGGCGGTAGCGGCCACTTTTTGTACTGAAATGATAAGATCGCAGATTACACAGAGAATCACGGTCGGTAATTTATCTTTTTTCTCGAAACTAATTATCGGAATATATAAATAAAAAGTACCAATTTTCGTTATGAACATGCATGCTGGAATTATTTTTTACAGAAACACAAAGATAAAATACTATTTATAAAGTTATTTACTAACCTCGCAAGTCATTTGTAAATGCATAAGTGTAGCAACTTTGCGAAATCATTCATTTTCAAATCACAAGTCTCTGTCCTTTATGAATAAGTAAATAAATAAATAAATGAATTTACTAACTTTTCTAAATTATTTATTTCAAAATTCACAAGCCTATTTCCTTCATAAATGAATAAACTTACCAACAATTTTGAAATGAACAATTTTGCAAAGTTGATAAATTTATTTATTTATTCGTAAAGGACAAAGACTTGTGAATTTATAAAAAAATAATTTGGAAACTTAGAAAATTTTTTTATTTATTTACACGAAAGGGACTTGTGAATTTGGGAATAAATAATTTCGTAGAGTCGGTAAATTTATTTATTTCTTGATTTATTAATTCATAAAGGACAGAGATTTATAAAGGAAATAGGCCCGTGAATTTGGAAATAAATAATTTTGCGAAGTTGATAAATTCTTTGATTTATTCATAAAGGACAGAAAGTTGTGAATTTATAAATAAATAATTTCATAATGTTGGTGAATTTATTCATTTATAAAAGGAAAGTGACTTCTGAAGTAAGCAATGAATAATTTGACAACTTAGGAAATTTATTTGTTCACAAGAAATGGACTTGTGAATTTGGAAATGAATAATTTCGCAGCGTTGGTAAATTTATTCGTTTATTTATTTATAAGGAGCAAAGACTTGTGTATTTATCAATAAAGAATTTCACAAGGTGGGTAAATTTATTTATTAACGAAATTGAATTGTGATGTTAGCAATATATAATTTTACAGCTTAGGGAATTTATTTATTTATAAGAAATGTACTTGTAAATATGGAAATGAATAATTTTCCAAATTTGGTATAATTCATTAATTTATTTATTTATAAAAAACAAATACTTGTGTATTTATAAATGAATAATTTCACAAGGCTGGTAAATTTATTTATTTACAAAGCAATTTACAGATTGCTTGTAAACCCAGTAAATAACTTTATAAGTAGTATTCTATCTTTGTATTTCTGCAAAAAATAATTTTAGGATCCATGTTTGTAACGAAAATTCTTAGTTTTCATTTATATATTCCGTTAATTAGTTTTGAGGAAAAAGATAAATTACTGACCGCAATTCTCTGGGTAATCTGCGATTTCATCATTTTAATACAAAAAATGGCCGCTACCGCCTTATGAACGCGCTGCTAGATTGGTTTCTCTTGCTTCTTCATCTATCATCTTCCGTCGCGTATTTCCCCAAAAATTTGGAAGTATTTTTCACTTTTTTTTCGCATTGAATCGCGAAATTCGCTTAATATTTGTAAAGTTTAGTTGGTGGAAGGATGCTATACAGAGTGTTTTTTTATTTAGTGTCTGTGTTGTGTCTGTAAAATATGACTGAAGTCAAGTGTGTTCTACACTCGCCATCTTTCTTGAGATTTGTCTGCTGGATGTTGATTTCAATGTTTCATAAAATGAATATTTTCTATCAAAACATTCATTTTCTCATGAAAAAAACGCGGTATATTTTACTTTATATGGATCCCAGGATTTCATCAGACCCCGAATACTTGGTGAGTTTTGTCTATTTATCTCACAATCTACTTTCGAAAATAAATATGAGGTCAGGGCCGTGTTCATAATTGGGAGCAACCAAAAAAATTCCTCATTCTCTTTTATCCAACGTCCTTAACGGAATGGAAACAAAGTCTATAGTTTAATGTCTCTGTTTGTTAATTTTGAAAAAAAAAAACTGTTAAAAAACATAAATTCTAAAAAAGTCATTTTGTAAAACTGAAAATCGCACAAAAAGTCTTTGAAACGAGAAAAGCATGTTTCCAAAAATTTGTTTGAGAGGCTCATCAGAGACAATTATGTAAGCAAATAAAAAAAATAAAAAAGAAAGAGACTAAGAGACTAGTTAACTAATTTTAAAAAACAGAGATTCTGGGATACACTCCTTTTTGTCGATGAAAATCTAATGAAACTATCAAAGACTTTGTTATATCTGGAAATATCTCTTTTCAAATCAATTTCATTGTCACCCCCTCTCTTTACGAACAATTTCTCCATGAATTATCTCTTTCTTTCATTTTTTTCGTGATAAAGCACATTCACATCCTTCCAATCAAAGTTATGCCCATGTGTGACTTCATGTTTAGACGTATCGCTATGATATTTCTCATTTCTACTATAATTATTTTTATGTTCATCTTTCCTTATTCCCAGGAACCTTCTTGCTTGATCCATGTTGAATGCTTCACAACTCTCACAAGTTATTTTATAAATTACATTTTCTTTGTCTAGTTTGTCTCGTAACTCCTTTGCTAATTTTATGCTTTTATTGATTTTAAATGGAATTCTGTAAATTGTGTGTGAAACCATTTTGCCTAGTAATGATCATGAGCCCTTAGAATTTTTCCCAAAGTGTGATAATATAACCTTGTTGAATATATTAAAATCTCTAAGTTCTTTGTTTCATGAAAAGTTTCATGTGACAATTTTATAGCTCTATTTACCATGCTCTTTATAACCCCAATTTTGTTCTGTATCAAATCATTTGAGAGAAAACTCAATGTGAAAAGGTAGATTTTCTATAGTAATCAGTAATAATTTTAACTTCATCAGTTTATATTACTGGTAAGCCTGAAAAATTAATTTTCTTATCTTTTCCAATTTGTGAAGTGAATTGTAGCCTTGGGTGTACATTATTGAAAGCGCTAAAAGTTTCTCAATTTTAATAATAGATTTAATGCTTTCACAATGATTCATTATAGTTAAAAGGAGATGTTTTGGGTTTCAATCGTGTGCAAAACTACGACTCTTACCGACGTTTCGTGAACATTGCAGTTCACTTCTTCAGGACTAACCTGAAACTGAAACTTCAGGTTATGTTCTTCTTATATATACTCTCTGCGATGCCTGTGATTAGCCAGAGCGCCCCTCGTGGGAACTGGTCGAACCTGATTGACCAATCAAGTCTTTTTCAAAAAAAACCCCAGAAGACGAAAAGCAAAATTGGATTGGTATTACGTCCAGTGTCCCTGTTGATGTTATTAGGGTATTTTACGATTTCGATTGCTTCTCCATGTTTTCTTGGAAAAATATTGCATATTTTTGCGATGACGGTTGTTTTGTCGAATGAAATGCTATGTCCTGTTTCGATATGATGCTCAGCTAGTATTTTACGATTTCGATTGCTTCTCCATGTTTTCTTGGAAAAATATTGTATATTTTTGCGATGACGGTTGTTTTGTCAAATGAAATGCTATGTCCTGTTTCGATATGATGCTCAGCTAGTGCTGATTGAGTGAAATGTTTTAGCCTGACTTTACTCTCATGTCCTTTTACACGTTGGCTCACCGCTCTCCCGGTTTCTCCAATGTAGACTTTGCTACACGAGCAAGGGATCTTATATACTTCCGAATCACTGAGAGGTGCCTTTTTATCTTTAGGCTTGTTTAGAAGTTGTCCTATTTTCGCAGGTGGTTTAAATATGGTTTGGATGTTGTGTTTGTTTAGAATTCTTTCTATTTGTTCTGTGATACCTTGGATGTAGGGTAGGATGGTAGTCGTTTTTCTCTCTCTTTCTCTAGAAGGTTGTGTTGACTTGTCTTTTTGAGTGTATTTTCTTATTGCTTTATCAATTTGTTTGTTTTTGTAATCGTTCTGTATTAGGATTTGTTTTACGTTTTGTAATTCCTTTTGTAAGTTATCTTTATTTGTTATGAAGACAGCTCTGTATACAAGGGAGTTGATGACTGATTGCTTTTGAGATGGGTGGTGGTGATAGGAGGCATGTAGGTATCTGTTTGTATGAGTGGGTTTTCTGTAAAATTCATGTTCTAATGTGTTTCCAGATCTTTTGTAAACTAGTACGTCCAAGAAAGGCGATTTTCCGTTCTGTTCAATCTCCATGGTGAACCGGATATCAGGGTGTAATCGATTGATGAAATTGGAAAACTTGTGTAGTTCATCTAGTCCATGTCTCCAAATGACAAAAGTATCATCAACGTAACGGCAAAAAAATTCCGGTTTAAGCTTGGATTGGTTGAAGATTTTAGTTTCAAGATGTTCCATGAAGATGTTGGCTATTACAGGTGAGGTTGGAGATCCCATTGCTGCTCCTGAGGTTTGTTCGTAGAATTGGTGATTGAAAGAGAAGTAAGTATTATTGACACAGTGTTCTGTCAAAGGTATGAGACCGGAAGGGAAGTTTGCAGAGAATTTAATAATGCCGATGTATCAGAGATTGGTACTTTCGTAAAGAGAGATACTACGTCGGAACTCACTAGGATGTTTTGGGGTTGAATGTGAATTTGTTGTATCTTTTTGATAAAGTCAAGAGTTTTGGACGTGTGTCATGAAATTTGCTGTGAAGGATTTAGTTCTTTGGCGAGGAAGCGTGCTAGGTTATAAGTTGGTGAGTTTATTGCGCTTTATTTTGATTGAGTTCTTTAATTGCAGTTTTCTCTTTTTTCGTTAAGTTTGGGGAGGGGAGTTGGGCTTAGCGTAAGATGTTGGCCGCCCTGCGCCGTATGTCATTCGCTTTTCCGGGTGGGAGGTTATATATTGCGGATTCCAAATTACTGATAATTTCTTCTTCCGGGATTTTGGAGGGGGCCACTGTAAAATTATGTCCTTTAGATAGAGCTGAAATCATTTCATCGCTGAGAGGATGCTTAGAGATGTTTTTTACTGTATTTGTTAGTGGTGCATGCTTTACTGGAAGTAATTTGTCAAATTTTTTGTTTGTTTTTGAGTGGAAAGCTCTTCAATCCGTTGCGATTGGTCAAAGGATATGCGGTTCAATGTAGACCAAATGTCAAATCTGAGGGTGTTTGTTAGATAAGGTGAAGTTCTAATAGTCTTAGGAGGTGCAAGACAAATTTGGTATGTTGTATTCTTTCTTTCAAGAGGAGCAAACTTGTTTTATGTTGAATTGATTCGGATTTAGATGCTCCTAAATGGTTTTTCAATTGTAAGAATTTTTAAACGATGTTTCTGTCCCTGCATCGTTTCAAGAAATCTGACGATGGTAGTAGCTTGGCTTGAGAAGACCTGAGCTTACTTAAAGTGTTACTTTTAGTCAGAAAGTTGTCGCACCGTTGGGATTTTTTCATAAATCTTTTCTACGACATCTCACGAGTATTTTATGTCAGTATATGAAAATAATTGGTAGAGGGATTCGTGAGATAAATCGAGTTTTGTATAGTCATATAGCGTTTTCCGATTAGTATGCCTTTGCAATAAATATTACAAGTTTGAAATATGTTTAAATGCGTTAAATTTCAGTTAGTTTATTATGCAATTGACGACCCTCATGTTAAAAAGCAGTTGTTTTCTGCGGAAGATTTAATTATGATACAGACCAGTCTACATTTCTGTCATAAGAAGACGATGGCCATTGCTTTCGTTGTTTGCGTAGCCATAAAGAATTCAAAAACTGTTGAACCAAATTTGAAAGAAAAGCTTTCAATTAAAATCCACTGTGTTGATAAATATTTTAGTACAAAAATGTTTGATTTTACACACGTGAAAACTGACAATGTTTCAGCTGAATCTGAAACAGTTGCTTACTGTATCGTACAGATCTTGAGGGTTTGCTGGAGTTCATCAAAGGAAAACGGTCTCTGTCTATCTATGACTTGAAATTAGAAATTGATGGTGGAGGAGGAATTTCAAAAATATGTTTATTGTTTCAATCATCAGCAGAAAACGAAATTTCACGTAAACGCAAACAGAAGTTTGAAGATGATATTTCCGCCAGACGCCTTAAGGATTCGAGTGTCAAAAAATTGATGATACTTGCTCTCGCACCTACTTCTTAGGAAAATTATGAGAATGTAGCCGAACCAAACATCATTCCCCCGCAAGAGTTACATTTAATGATTGGTGTTGTGAACACTTTATATAACATTAATTATATAAATATGAACAGCATGCACTTCAGTGGTCAGAAACGTGCTGTATAACTTGTGATGTACGCCACGGTAGTTTGAATTTTTAACGACTATTCTTGCAAGAAACTTTTGGAGAAACTCGATTTGCTGCAATCAAGAAGTCATAATTTGGGATGCTTGAAACATGTAACGGTATTTGAAAAATTTAGAGACGTCGTATATGCCTGCTTTGGTATGAATCTGGATCCTAGCTTCAAAACGAAGATTGCAGTATTTAAAGAGAGCTACGTGACAATTGATATACCAATAACACCTAAAGTTGAAGCAGTTTTTTTCTATGTAGCCGATTTTTGCGACGAAATGCAAGCAGGTATTGGTTTCTACAGCAAATAGTCAATGGAGTCTGCTCATGCTGATTTTAAACCTATTTGGTAGAAGAATAAGGTCGCAAAAAATCATCCAGAGTTCGCGAGAAGACTACTTCGTGCTCTTTGTAAATATAATGGTTTCCATTCATTTTAATGGTTATTTTCGTTGATTTGTTAATTATTATTGGAGTGGAGTTTTATTTTTCCGAATGTAATATTTTCATATCCTTAATGAACTATTTATAAAAAAGTAAAATTATTGCTCAAGCTTGTGATTACAAACAATTTAATCGACTTAGTTTAGGGTTTGTTATTTCTAGTTGCAATATTCAGCAATTGCAGAATCAATTAACTGCAATTAAACACATTGAAACATGTTTCAAACTTGTAATATTTATCGCAAAGGCATACTGTTTGGAAAACGCTACATGACCATACAAAAATCGCTTTATCTCACGAATCCTTCTACCGATTATTTTCATATATTGACATTAAATAGAGACATCGTAGAAAAGATTTATGATAAAATCTCATGGGTGCAAGGACTTTTGTATTAAAGTTGATCCAAGCCCACCGCCGTCTTCGTACTCATTTCTAAATCTTCATATTTGGGGCTGAAACTTTCTGAATAATTTGCCTGAAATTAGTTGACATTCTTCGAATGCTTGGTTCATACAAGGGGTAGGCTGGACGATGAAGTCGTTAAAAAGCGACTGTTTCGCCTCTCATATAGGTGATTTCAAATAAGTTTCCAAAATATGAGATTTTCTCTAAGGTCTCTTGTTGATAGTCAGTGTTAGTTTACAGTAAGATTTGTGACACTGCGCTTCGTATATCTGAAGTTTCTTCCTGGTTGAAATCGGAAAGAATTTTCACTGTGGAAAATCTGTTTCTCAAAAATGAAAATTTGTATTAAAAAAATCGACTGCTGTCTCTATATTTTGGAAAACTTACAAAATTTTAAGTCTTAATAATTAAATCTTATTAGTGACAAAGTGCCTTGACTATCTGTTTTGTGTTCTCGACATGACTAAAATGTTTTTTCAATAAGTGTTGTGAATTGTTACGAAACATTAGATTACAATTTTTGGATGTTCTACGTAGGAAGTTGATTTTTCATCTATTTTGATTTTTCCGTTTTATATATTATGGATTGCAGTGGAGGATATATTGATAAAATGCAAAATTCATGGGTTTTTCCAAAATAGATATTTGATATTAATGAGAAAGTAAATTTTGACTCTAACAATAAAAGAAATAGAGAAACTTTTAATGATACTACCAATAAATTTAAGAAATCTATTTTGAATAATCGACCAAGGACTGAACCTTAACGGAACGGAAACAAGGGCTATGGCTCAATGTCTCTATTCGTTAAATTTGAAAGAAAAACTTCTCAAAAACATAAACTCTGATAAAGTCATCTTGTGTAATAGAAAATTGCACAAAAAGTCTTTAAAACGAGAAAAGTTGGTTTCCAAAAAATCTGAGTAAGAGGCTTAGTACAGACAATTATGCAAACAAGTGGAAAAAGAAAGAGAAAGAAAAAAGAGACAACCAAACCAACTTCACTCTCTTTGCCTTACTCTTTCTCCGTCTCTTTTATACAACTGGGAACCAACATGTTTCGAGGTCATTTAGACCTCCTCATAAGGAAAATTTTATAGAAAACTACGGTAATATATTCTGGTCTGATTTTTATTTCTATTTTGAATCAATACAAACCTCGGTTAGGATATTAGATTCACTCTTCTAGAAAGTACTATTTCTTGAAACGTTTTCAGAAAACTTTGTACATGATTTTTATCTTAGTTGAATAATTTGAAAAAAAACAAAAATTCTGAAAAACAACCATTTTTGTTAATAGAAATCTACTATACACCCCTTTTTGTTCATAAAAATCTAATAAAACTATCAAAGGCTTTATTATATCTGAAAAGATGTCTCTTTAAATTAATTGCATTGTTACCCGCTCTCTTTATGAATAACATCTCCATGAATTCTCTCTTTCTTTGATTCCTTCCATGATAATGTGAAGGTGCTTCATCATAAAAGAAATCGACGCAAGAGAGAATCCATTGAGATATTGTTCATAAAGAGAGAGGACAACAATGCAATTAATTTAAAAACAGATATTTCCAGATATAGTTAAGCTTTCGAAGTCGTTTCCAGTAAAGTAAATCTAAAATTATATCTAAGATTCGTATTAATTTGAAATAAAAATAAAAATGAGATCGAAATATATTACCGTAGTTTCCTATAAAATTTGCCTCATGAGGAGGTCTAAATCACCTCGAAACATGTTGGTTCCCAGTAGTATAAAAAAGCGGAGAAAAAATTAGGCAAAGAGAATGAGGTTGGCTTGGTCGACTATTTCCTTTTTTCCCACTTTTCTCACTTGTTTGTATAATTGCCTCAAGTGAGCCTCTCACATAGATTTTTTGAAAAATATTTTTCTCGTTTTAAAGACTTTTTGTGCGATTTTCTACTACACAAGATAAATTTATTAGATTCTATGTTTTTGAAAAGTCTTTCTCTCAAATCTATTTTGAATTTGGTTAAAAAAGTTTGCCATGCACAGATACACAGAAATTTCTGGTATTTTCTATTTCAGATTTTTGATTTTAATGAGAAAATAGAAACATTGACCAAACAACGTTTGATATTAAATTCGTTATTTTCAGTTTCATGTAATATTTGAATTTAATTAAAATAGGCTTCATTATTAATAATCCCCAGTAATATAAAAATATGACGAAAAGGAAGAATGAGAGGTTGGTATGGCTGATTCTTTCTTTTTCTCCCTTTTTTCCATTTTGTTATCTATTTATTGTACATTTGTCTGTAATGAGCCGTGAAAGTGGGTAATTCTGAAGTCTATTTCTGATTTGTGAACTGTTTGTGTGTTTCTTTTTTAGCATACAAAAATTTTCATAAGAAAGTAGACTTGATTTAGATCCTAAAGATTTTTTAATTTGATTGGAAAATAGAAAAATTGAGCAAACAACATTTGATGTTAAATTCCTAATTTTTATTATCAGGTGATGTGTTTGAATTTAATTAATGTAAGTGTCATTATAAATAATTAGAGTTTTTCTATAAATATATAAGTATATAAGTATATATAATTGAAAAAATTGGTCAAACAACCACCGCAGGGTCCCCCTGGGAGCGACTTTCACCCGTGAAAATGACACC
>JAUMHM010000078.1:41227219-41238871 GCA_032362435.1 Melikaiella ostensackeni | reverse complement strand
ATTTGCGGGTTCATTCCGCAGATTTGAAATGCGGGAGTCGCATCCACATTCCACCTCCGGGGAAGAACCCTCGGTTGCGCCTGTGCCTGCGCGACTTCAACCCGTAAATGCATCGCCATCTGGCGTGAATCGAAAAAAAATTTCGAAAAAAAAATTACGCATTTTTCAATGGAGAATCTGAATCTGCAATAAAAAATATAGGTTCCCATTTGAAATTTTAAAGTTATCCCACTCCCGCCCCCAGGGTTTTGGGTAAATTTTTGCAAGGTCGCTTTTCTCCCTCGAAAATAAAAAGTTTTTATTACAGACATTTTTTTTTGTTAGATGCGTATTTCTTGAGATATTTCGATATCTCAAGATAAAAGAAACACCCTGTATAAAACATATTAAAAGCAGTATAATATAAATTGTATGTTTGCTTCAAATTTACCATCTTCATTAATTCCTTACCTGAATTCTTTTGGTACAGTTAGTGAGTTTCGAAGCACAATATTTTTCAGGAATCTTTATGGGGTGTACTTAAGATTTTTAAGTATTTAAGAATCTTGAAAGAAACCTGTTCCATTCCCTGAAAAATTATACTTGCTTTGAAATTCATTAATTGTGCCGTATACATTTTTTTCCGCGTTACTGAAATTTCAATTACAAGAAGTTAAAATTTTAACTGACATGACTTAGGTGACATGAGTTAGGTGCAAACAATTAGTTTAAGGCAATAAAACACATTTCCGAAATTTGGGACTTGCGCCCTCATGCCGCGAGATGTATGTATGAATGTATGTATGTATGAATGTATGTATGCATGTATGTATGTATGCATGTATGTATGTATGTGTGTATACCGCGAATTTATGGGAAACCACTACACCGATTTTTATGAAACTTTTGTTGAAGGAATCTTCATCGTGCTTAGAGGACGGTTTTAGATGAACTTATGTGAGGGGTTCTCAACTTTTATCATATCACTGGTTCTCAGCCTGATGTATGTGTAGTGCTAAACCGATTTTTATGAATGTTTTATGTTTAGAGGAAGGTTTTAGTGGAACTAATGTTAGGGGTTCTCAACTTTCGTCGTGAGAGGTTCTCAACCTGGTGTATATGGTGTTGAACGTTTAGAGTTTAGACGGACTCATGCGAGGAGTTCGTAACATTCATCATATGAGAGGTTTTATAAAATATAATACTACTATTTTTATCAATTAATATGAAATATTCTTGTATGGAGTAACAGTGCTGTTATCAGTACGAAGAAATGAGAAAACACTCATACCAGAATATTTAATATTTATAGATAATATTCGTATTATATTTTATAAACTTACTTTAAATACTATCTTCTTCTTTGTTACTCAGGCGAGACTTCTAAAAAGCAGGAAAGTCAAAAATAATATTTGAAACTATATAAATTACCCACTTTAAAAAAGCGCTAATCAATAGAAAAATAATTTTAAAAAAAACCTTATTAAAAAAAAGCGCTCCACAGTCAAAAATAATTTGTTCTATGCAAGTAAGTATACTCAGAAGACTACTTAAAAAATTGAGGAAGCAACAGAATAATTCTATACTGCATAGTACAAACACGAAGAAACAACGGAATAATTTCTCACTTCACTAAAGAATAACAACGATTTATACTTGCAATGAATACTTTTGAAGTCAGTGCCAGAAACAACTATCAAACTCAGGCGCCAACTTCAAAAGTATTTCGTTGAGTACTTGTTTTCATAAATAAACAATTAGGCCCACGTTTTAACCTTAAAATTCTCAAAGGAAAAAACCTAAGCTTTCTTATTAGACAAAAAAGAATGTTCGAAATTCGAATAAAAAGTGAAATTTATTTATTTTTAAACACTTCTTATTATGAATAAAAAGGGTGTGAAAACCCATATCGAAACTGCAAAGTAGACAACAGTTTTTTTTATCGATATTAGCAAAATTACAAATCACTGAAACAGATGATGTCCACACAAACCCGAAAAATTGTATCCGCTACCCCTCGGTAATTATTTATCACCACTCGAAGGCTTGACTTAAAAATTACAAATTTAAGAAGGATTTGTTGCTATTTTATGTCTGTAAAATGTTGTTTCTAACACTCATGGAGAACAAATAGTCTGCTGAATGCACACAGTTTTCAATAAAAATAGTGGCACCATACATTTTTTTGTAGAGCTTCAAGAATTTGAAAGAAAAACCTTTAAAAAACATAAACTCTAATAAAGTCATCTTGTGTAACAGAAAATCGCGCAAAAAGTTTCTAAAACAAGAAAAGTATGTTTCAACAAGTGTGCGTGCAAGACTCATTAGAGACAATTTTGTAAACAAATGAAAAAAGGGGGAAAAAGGGAAAGAAACAACCAAACCAACCTCACTCTCTTTGCCTTATTCTTTCTCGGTCTCTTTTACGCTTCTGTGAACCAACATGTTTCGAAGCCATGTAGAATTTTTGACTTCCTCATTAGGGAAATTTTATAGGAAATTACGCTAATATATTTTGGTCTGATTTTTACATTTATTTTTATTTTAAATTAATACGAATCTTAGATAGGATCTTGGATTTACTTTTCTAGAAATTACTATCTTTTAGAACTTTTTTGAAAAACTTTGTACATGCTTTTTATATTACTTGAATGATCAAAAAAAAAACAAAGACTTTAGGATACACCCCTTTTTGTTAATAAAAATCTGATATACACCCCTTTTCATTCAGGAAACTAATAAAATTATCAAAGTCTTTATTATATCTGGAAAGATCTCTTTTCAAAATAAGTGCATTGTTACACTCTCTCTTTATGAACATAATCTCCATGAATTCTCTCTTTCTTCGATTTCTTTTATGATAAGGCATCTTCACATCCTCCAATCAAAGTCATGTCCATGTGTGATTTTATGTTTAGACAAAACGCTATGATATTTCTCATTTCTAATATAATTATTTTCATATTCATCTCTCCTTATTCCTAGGAACCTTCTTGTTTGTCCTATGTAAACTGCTTTACAATTTTTACATGTTATTTTATAGATTACATTCTGTTTGTCCAGTTTGTCACTTAATTTTCTTCCTAATTTTATGGTTTTACTGCCTTTAAATGGAAATTGTATAAATTGTGTTTGAACCCACTTTGCCTTTTAGTAATGATCCTAAAGCCTTAGAAGTTATCCCAAAGTATGATAATACGCCGTGTTGAGTCTATTAAAATCTCTAGTTTCTTTGTTGTTTTGATTATTGTCTTTTCTTTTTATCTGATAAATTCTGTTGTTTATATGTTTGTCAATGAATAAAGATGGATAGTGATTTTAGAAAAGAATCTGTTTACACATTTCTAGATTTTTTCATGAAAAGTTTCATGTGACAATTGTATGGCTCTGTCTACCATGTTTTTTATAACCCCAATTTTGTTCTGTATTGGGTGATTTAAGAGAAAACTCAGTATACATCCTGAAAAAGTCGGTTTTCTATACCAAGCAGTAATGATTTCACCTTCACCAGTTTCTTTTATTGCTAAGTCTAAAAAATTAATTTTTTTATCTTTTTTAATTCTAAATTCAATTTTGAAGGTGCTTTATGATGAAAGAAATTAAAGAAAGAGAGAATTGATGTAGATGTTGGTCATAAAGAGAGAAGGTGTGTGCCGGCTTCTCGTTCGTTCACGCTTGAATGCTTCTGTCTCCCCACCTGAGCGTGCCTTGACAGCCTATGCTCAAGGTCTTCGCTCGGACACTCAGCGACTTCTTAAAAGTTATTTTCGTCGCGACTCTGCGCATATACTTTTGTACGTGCCGGGTTAAGAGATCATGTATGCGGCCCTGAGTGTTTACTGACTTGTCACTCTAAATCCGGTTGAGACTAGATTTTAATAGCCCCCGTTACTGTGCGGACCAGACCCGAGGGCGGCACATTAGCGGGGTATGAGTGTATTCAACTAAGATAAAAGGCATGTATACAGTTTCCCAAAGAAGTTTCAAAAGATAGTAGTTTCTTGAAATTTAAATCTAAGATTCTATCTAAGATTCGCATTACACTAGAGCTCCAATATAAATCCAGTTTCGGGGGCTGCTTCGCACTGGCCTTGACACTAAAGCAGTACCTTCGAAACGTAAACAGTCAGGGCCGTTTGAACCATTTCTGTTGGATTTTTCTCCGTAGTAAAAAATATTTTTTTCAATTTTGTCCATTTTTTTGTCGAATACATATAATAATTTAAACTTGAAGAAAAACTTCAATGTCATCAATACATATCAATTATGTAAAAAGAAAACTCCAAGTTTGGTCTCGAACATAAAATTGTATTCAAGTGGTTTACCATATATGTATGTATTTAAAATTTAGAAAATCTGAATGAAAAGTAAAGACGAATTTTTTACAAAAGACTTGATTCTTTTACTGAAAAATAAAACAAATTTTCAAGAAATATTTAAAGTTTCAACCAAATAGTTTAATTTACAAAGAAATGCATTTTTGACAGAGTAGTTCAATTTTCAACAAAGTAGTTAACTCTTCGTCGTACACCTGAGACGATATCGTCCATCGCAGAATTGTCACGTTCAGTATCAGCTGGAAGGAGTAGTAAGCGCGGCTTCGAAACCACCCCTAAAAAAACTTTAGGTCGACACATGTATACTGCGTGTGCGCGCGTTGTGCGTATTGTAACTTCGCTAAGTAATGGTCGATACAAGTTTACTCGTGGACGAATTCGTCCTAGATGACGGACAATGTTACTTTTTGTGACCTTTGAGGTAAGTAAAAAATATGTGTTTTTTCGTTAAAAGTGCATTGTTTTTACTCTTTTTTCATCGCATTTAACAAATAAAAATAATTTACAGTAAAAGTCTGGAAAAAGGATGAATCTAATGAAAATCTTCGCTATCTTTTGCGTCAGCGAGCTCGAGTGTGTTACGACGAAGCGAGTCAGGATGAGAATGATGACACTGAAGAAGACGAACATTAGAGTGAACTCTAACGTCTTATAAAATTTAGCTCCGGGAGTCGAAAAAATTTATCGAATTGATTATTTACAAGAACTTGCAGTAAGCCTTGTAACTCCACACCTACATCAACGTTTGGATATACCGACACTACAACATTACAACAAATTTCAAATTAGGCAATTTCTAAAATCACCAGAGGATATTCAAGAAGATGAAACTTATAATATAAAATTTGAAAATGAAAAAAAAAAAAAAATTGTACACTTTGCGATCCTAAGAATAGAAAAAATACAGTTTGGTGTTACTCTTTCTGCAAGAGTGCGGCGTGCGATGACTACAGATTACATGTGTGCTTAAAATGCAAATAAGTTTTCATTGTAAAAAAACATTTTTTCAAACGAATGTTAAAGAATTTGAATATTAAAACATTTTTTAAATCGTAAATTACCTCATAATCTATCTACTCAAATTTTGTCATTTTCAGATGTTAAAATAAATATGGTTTTTGAAATTCCATCAAATCTAACTGGGTCTTTTTGAAAGGTCATATCCTGAACATTAAATACCTGAAATATTTTTTCTTAATATTAACTTGCCGCCGAGATTTTCATTTTTTAATGAATTGATCAAAATTACGCATGTGCCATTGTTTAAAATTTTGCAATTATTAATTAATGAAATCTTTCATTGAAAAAACCTATTGGAATGCAAAGAAGAGATCAAAAACTTATTCCCTGAATTTTTAAAGAATTTTTAGACACCTCTAAGTGGCTTAAATATAGCTGAAGACGATATCGTCCTAGATGACTGACGGTGTGCATGAAATAGATGTTGTATGACGAAGGGTTAAATTTTGGACCAAAAATGTAAATTATCAGCCAAATATTTAGTTAAATTTTCAGCCAGAAAGACGAATTATCTACAAGACAGTTGAATTTTCAACCGGAAAATATGCTTTCACATAAAAAAAGTTAATTTAATAATTTTCTAAAAAATATTTGAAGTTTTAAACAGTTTAATTTTTTATCAAATCGTTAAATTCTCTGCCAAAATAGTGGCATTTTCAATATGAAAAAAAAACGATTTTTTGCATTTTTAATCAGAAAGTTATTTTGCAACGAAAAAGTTACTTTCAACCAAATAATTAAATTTTTTACAAAAGCGCTTATTTTAAACAAATAGATGAATTTTATAAAAGATAAAATTTCTTTCGAAAGAGATGAGTTTTAAAACCAAAAACACGAATTTTCAACACTTTAATGTATACTCAGAGATACCATCTTTCTGTAAAATTTCTTGTTTTGAGATTCCTGCTTTCACTTTTTCAACAACCTTACATTTTTCTTGGAACGATAGACGATGCCTGTTATTTTCCTTCGACATTTTTAAAAATCTAACAACTGAACTCGAGACACCTTGCTAAACACTGAAAACGAACTGAATCATATGCTGACAGCTGACGGAATTATCCACTGCGCGTACTGCCCACTTTTATTGCTCCGCTACTGGTGGCGACGCATTGTTGACACTCCCTGCTCGCCCCGACCGCTGAGAAACTGCCTGGGCCAGCAGTTCTAGGAATTCTTAAATTGGATTCGCTTATATTGAATCTCTAGTTTTTATTTAAAATAAAAATAAAAATCAGACGGTTGCGTCGCCGCGCCACTTAGGGGAAAGGTGCCTAAGACGGACCTTTCATATTTCCTATCGTAAGTAACTTTAGAAGTAAAAGGGATTGCTAGCATTATAGTTTGTTATCTGTTTTATGAAGTTCACATACATACAAGTTCCAAAAATGTTCAAAAGGCAATAAATTTTGATGTTGAAAGAAAAATGTCAAATGGCCCGCCTTGGGAACCCGCTTTCCTAATACAAGCCCCTTTTAAAAACTATGAGAATCATTTTACTTTATACTACATATTGATAAATTTCATTCGCAGTATATTGTTCAAACATTAATGTACCTTGATGACGCATTATATGTGCAAATTGCATCATAAAATGTAAAATAAGCGTTGAATAAAGTTAATTAGGAAATGAGTGTTATGAAAAGTAAAATGAAGTAAACATTTATATGAACTTGTAAAATCACAAATATAATTTACCTTTGAACAAGAATTAATTGATATAAAGCGAAGAAGTAATATATTTTTAAGAATTTCGTATTGGTGATCTAAAAGCAGAAAGAGGTTAGGAGACGTTGTTTCCGATTAGTGGAAAATTTGAATTTCTGCTTTTGCCAGCTCCAAAGGTTAAACAGGTTACGCTTTTACCCACAGATTCTAACCAAACGGGGCCCGTCTTATGAAGTGCTAAAACAATGTTTCTTTTCTGCTTTTGTTTGTTTACTTGCAATGTTGAAAAAAATTGGTAACTAACTAGAGGTTACTGAGCACGAGTAAACGTACGTATTTGATGAATACAATATGTTCATACAAAAATATGCAGGGGGTCCGTATTAGGAGGGGGGCCCTTTTTAGGCACCTTTCCCCTAAATAAGTATCTTATGTTAAAAAGCGATCTTTTTTTCCTCCTGATTTTGATATTTTTCTATCTATCTAAAATCCTATCTGCGAAAAATTATGTAAGTTCTAAGGAAATGTAAGTAATAGGTACATGCACTTTCCTCATTTTAACATACCTATGGACTTTCGGTCGCCATCTTGTAAAACGCGAATGCCCCAGTATCTCCGTTTCTCTTCGTTTTTTCGAAAAATTTTCACAAACCAAAGTTGTAGCTAAGGAATTTATCTTTCAAATTCGATTCAACTTTTTTTATTTAGGACTAATATTGTAAAAGTTACAGCCGTTTGAAAATAAAATGTTTCTTATTTTTTATTTTTGACCTACTTTATGAAACTTCCGGTTGTAAAAATGCACATATTGAATGTGAAGGACGTAATTACCTTCAATTTGAATGCCCAACGATGTTTTTATGATTTATTCTTCGAAGGTTATGGATGCCCAAAGTCGACCGCGCCGATTTCCACGTTGGCGCGGGCCTCGCTCATTGTACGGCCTGACGCTCGTCTATATGTACGACTGCTCACACTAATGTGAGCTTGATTGAAACTTCAGAATTTTTCATACTTTTGTTATTTTATACTAAAATCTATTACACTCTACATTTAATCAATGTTTAATTGTGTCATTTGCCGATTAAGTAATAAACATATTTTCGATTAGTTAATTTAATTAATTATTCAAGTAGTCCAATTATTTTCATCAATTATCGGATTACTTGCATTAATAATATTGAATAAATGATTTTTGATAATAATGTTCCGTGAAAACAATCAAGTTATATGAAAACTAAAAAGCTAACATAATTTTTATTCTTTTACATTGTGATTCATCATATACGATTAGACGTGTATTAAATTAATCAATGTTATGCTGTTTTAAAACACAATTGTCTTATCAGAAAGGTCGCCGGACCTTCCTGCCGTTTTCCCGACCGAATTCCACAGCGCGGTCGGGCGCCAGGCGCCAAGGTGCCCGGAAGTAAGCCCACACTTACGCGCAAGTGCGACTTTGGGCATCTATAACTTTTGTAGGATTAATTATAGGAACTTCGTTGGGCATTCAAATTGAAGGTAATTACTCCCTTAACATTTAATATGCACATTTTCACAACCAGTATTTTTATAAAGTAGGACAAAATGAAAAATAAAAAAATATAAAATTTTTAAATGGCTGTAACTTTCACAATATTAGTCCTAGATAAAAAAAGTTGAATTAAGAATGAAAGATGAATTCATTAGCCTCAACTTTGGTTGTTAAAATTTTTTCGAAAAAACGAAGAGAAACGAAGATACTGGGGCATTTGCTTTTTCCAAGATGGCGACCGGAAGTCCGTGGGTACAGTCCCGACTTTTCAGTTTTAGACTCTACCCATATCCCCCTTTCACTTAAAAAAAAAAAATTTAGATCAATATTTTATTCCTAACTTTACATCGATTTTATTCTAATTTGACTAGACTATATACTTTCATTCTATTCTGCGTCCTGTCTATAAATATCACCTGTAATTTCCTTGACGCGTCCTAAATCAATTATACGTTTCCCTAAAACCTAGCAGGTAGCCTCTTGACTTTATTGAGCTTTGCACAATAAAGTGAACCCTCTATTGTACGCTCTATGCTATACCAAAGTACCAAGAAAATTGCAACTGTAACACTTGCATTCGAAAAGTGCGGTTGAGCACTGAAATGGGCGGTTGGCTCTACATCGATATAAAACGAGAGGCGCCTGCCATAAATAGAGTCGGGGTTCATTCATGAGTTCGGTCAACTCGGTCGTGCGTAAGGGAAAAGTCTTTTTCACCGTTGCACTTTATGGCCAGGTCAGGGTTAGAGATGGAAGTTGGGTGGATATACCACCGCGGCTGCTACTAAGGCAAAGGGGGATTCGAGGGGACGGTGTCTCGTACTCTGAAACTGTAACATCCCCCCTTCCTTGCCAGTTAGCCTACATTTAGCACCCCCTTCCCTTCCCTTCGCACCCTTTACACTACCACAATGAAATTAATTGAAGACAACACGCAGAAACTTTCCACCGTCAACACCCACCACCCGCAAACACCGACTTTCAAGTTTAAATACCCTCGTGGTGAATCTCCCTCGAAATGCTCGACGAGCACTCCTTTTACAAGTGACCGACAACCACGAAGCTAATTTCATTTCAAATATAGACCAAAATTAGGAACATGGAATCTATGTTTTGACTCATTTTCTGACATATAACATATCTAATTACTAATTACGTATACATCTTGAACAGAGTAACACCAAAGAATACTTGTTTTTTATTCACTATCCCAATATCTTGAGGGTTACTTTTTGTTCTTCTTTGAATTTAAAAGTATGAATTTTGAGAGTGCGTTTTTTGTCTCTCCCGAACCATTTCGATTTACTAGTTTGCTTACAATAATTAGTCAGTCACTCTTCGCAAATGACTGAGTAAAAAGGGTTTCGTAGAAGCGAACGACTAATACTTTTTTCAAATTTATCAGAAACTGTTTGTTCATATATTCTTAAGCAGATTTTTAAGCAATTTTACACTATTTTTCTGTGAAGGGTACTGATGGACTACGCATAAAAAGAAAAGATAAAGTTTACATCCATTCCAGAGGGTTGATCAAGTATTACATAAGCATTTCTTAGAAAATGTTGACCCCCCCCCCTCCCCCTTAAACATCCGTAAGAATTTTCTGAACCCCCCTCAACCAATATTACGTAAGGTTTTCTTACCCTCCCTCCTTTTTGTGAGCTAAAGGAAGGTTTTCAACGATGGAGACAAAAAACCTTTAATCTAAGTGAAAATAGTACATTGTGCGACAAGTGCGCCAAAGTAGGTGACTCAAGTAGAGTGTCAAGTTTGCCACCCGAGCGAAGCCTGTATGGTATTCACACGAGTCGAGAATCACCTACGCGCACTTGTCACGCAATATTTTTTGAAACAACTGAGTACGAAGTGTGCAAAGAACTGGCCGATTTTGTTCGCACACGGTTAGGTATGCGCGAATAAATTCTGTCGTAACATGTGAGAATCGGCCACTTCGTGCACGCTACGCAAGCACGAAAAAAAGAACTTCGCACGCAGTGTTATAAGAATTATTTTTTGCAAGACTCACCTCTAAAGTTGCACTTTATCTTGCTCTAAATAATGTGTGAAGTGACTCTTTAAACAACAGTGACGTCACAGTGTGTGAAATGGTTACTTGACACACGGACGGACATTATCGCGCATGCGCGCTTTGAAAAAGCAACTTCACTCACAGGTCGCGAATCATGAAATCGTAATTACGGTGGCGCCATCTGGCAGAGCAGGAGTCACTTCAGTCTGAAAGCGACACAGGCCAGGTGCACCTATCACTATTTTGGAGCTGCCTTTGGCGTACAACTTTCTCGGTTGGGTGTTTCAAAAAATAGTGTGTAATATTCGTGCGTACCAGGTAATTACTGCTCGTGTGATTGCAGCTCATGCCGGAGGCCCTTGCTGAAGCATCAAACTCGATGCAGTTCCTGGTTTACGCACTTGTATCACAAATAACTATTATGGTGGTGTGAGTGTTTTACTTGAAGTGAAGTAGCGTGGCAAAACCAATTTTTCGAGGTGCGGAATCTTACGCATAATAAGATGACATAAAAGTTGAATAAAAAATTTGAAAAAGAGAGAAAATTTGCAAAGAAAAGAATAACAACAGCACGCGGTATTCCCAAGCGGTCACCCATCCAAGTACTAACCGCGCTTATCACTGCTTAACGTCAGTGATCGGACAAGAACTTTTTTTTCATAACAAAATTTATTGATCTGCATTAAAAATAGTAAAAAATATATTTACGAAGTACATAATATTTTGTAAAGTCCTTTCTTATTATATTACGTAGCCCCTACTAATAAATATAGCTTAATCTACCAAATACTTTTTTATAACACACGTGTGTCGTTTGTTACACATTTGCGGTGCTACAATTTTCTTAGTCTTGAAGTTAAATACTGTACAATACTTGTTGACATCCCAGACGGAAAAGTTATACATAGTGGAAAAAATTATGTATAATTTTTTCGACTATGCATAACTTTTCCGCCTGGGATGCGTATTTGAAGGAAATACCCCAGAAAGGATTAAAAAGGTCATCCAAGTATTACATCAACATTTTTAGGTCATTTTGACCCCCTCCCCCCTCCCCATATAAAAATCTATAAGAATTTTGCAGG
>JAUMHM010000078.1:41207770-41223583 GCA_032362435.1 Melikaiella ostensackeni | reverse complement strand
GATGGGGAGTACTTTGAAGAGGACAATATCGATTATGATGAATAAACTTGTATTTTTGATTTTAAAAATAAAGTCCTCAAACTTTTTGATCAAGGTAGTATATATTTGAATTGAACTCAGCGACGATATAATGATTGAGTGACTTTTAAATTTGTTATTTTATTACGCTAAAGTCGACTTTAGAAGGAAATAATAGGCAAAAGCTATTTTGAAAAGTGAACTAAAAAAATCTGCAATTTTGCATATTTCAAAAACTTCTCAATGAAAAAACTACTTAACTTAAGATCTTAAAACTTTCCATGAGCAATATCTGTACCATTTTTCGTTTGATCCATGTGCTATTTGTCAAATAGTAATTCTCTTCATGATGGCATCACCTTCGGAATGTTACAGATTTGCAAGAAAATTCATTTTTTAGAGGATCGTAACTTTTTCATGAGAACTGCAAAAAATTTTAGGCTCCGCACATAGTTAAGTTTCACTATGATTTACTCACTGTTAGAATTCCACGAAGGAGTTTTGCTTAGTTTCAAACATAATCACCTTTGAAATTTGGACTCATGAGGGTCATTTTACACTAGGTTAAGATATTATCTGAAGTCAGCAGAACAATTATTTTGAATGATTTGCACATGATCTAATTCGAAAATGATTCCAAAATAATTGTTCTGCTGACTTCAGTGAACTTTAATTAATATCTTAACCTAGTGTAAAATAACCCTCGTGAGTCTAAATTTTAAAGGTGATCATTTTTGAAATGAAGAAAAATTCCTTCATCAAATTTTAACCGTTACTAAATCATAGGGGAGCCTTATTATTTGCAAAAAGTCAGATTTTCAGGAAGTCCCAGGAAAAAGTTTTGACCCTCTAAAAAGTGCATTTTTTGCGAATTTCAGATGAAAAAATGTACAAGAATTACTTATGATAAATTTCAACTTTTTATGTTGAGTAGTTTTTTCACGGGAAAGTATTAAAAATGTGCCGAATGACAGATTTTTTTACATTTACTTCAAAAAGAGGTTTTTTTCTATTATTTCCTTCTAAAGTCAACTCCAAATAGACCAATATTACCCATTCCTAAATCTCAGATTTTTTTTTTAAATATACCCGCAGCACGTTTCAAACGAAAGTCAGTGGACGTTCTTACATCATTTTTTTGATACTGATAGTTTTAAGGGAATTTATGATTAGTACTACATTGGTGACCTCAATGAAAGAATTATCAACCTCATCTCATAGAAGCTGTATTTCGTATCAAGAATTTTCACTGTCAGTCTGTTTTTTGCGGGAAAAGTATCACCTGTACGTCACAACTCAATCCTAACTGATGTACAGGTATTATTAAACGTTTTACAATTCTTTCAATTTCTAATAAGTTGTACAAATTAAGAAAAATCAGAAGAAATTATCATTTTCTCATAATTCAGTCCTTTGATAGCTTTTTCCACTCAAAATTGGTCAGATTTGATTAACAATCAGTAAAAATAACTCATTCAGGTTTAG
This sequence comes from Melikaiella ostensackeni, assembly GCA_032362435.1. Taxonomy (NCBI): domain Eukaryota; kingdom Metazoa; phylum Arthropoda; class Insecta; order Hymenoptera; family Cynipidae; genus Melikaiella; species Melikaiella ostensackeni. The sequence continues at coordinate 41,222,080 of JAUMHM010000078.1, read as the reverse complement.
ACAGTGGAGAGCGTGAGACTTAAAATCAACATAATATTTTTTTCGTAATTTTCCCTATAAATTTTGCGCAGAGGTATAAATATTATGTATTTATCACTTACTTTCCTGCAATGACTTAATCAATAAAACAATATTAGCTTGTCTTCTAAACATAGCTGCGTAAAATTTAACAGATTACATAAATGCGTACTTTTTTAGATTTTGCTTCTGATATTAGCCACACTGCACATTTTTCTGATTATTTTAATCAATGTCCCCAGGTGGAAAAGTTATGCATAGTGAAAAAAATCATGTATAATTTTCATTTGTTTCATAGATTATTTAGATAAAACAAATAAAAATTTCACATAATTTTTTCCACCACACATAACTTTTCTGTCTGGGTTATTTAAGAAAATTACTAGAACTTCCTTGTTTTGAAGAAATTATACTTTTTTTGGGCTGAAAATTGAAATCGTTTAGCCATTCAAAATGTTTCCAATTTGCAATTGTTCAGATTTGTATCATTTTTGATAAAAGTACTCAAAAATGCAACTGCATATCTAATGAAAATTGAAAAACTGATTTGTTTTACTTAAAAAAATGCTTTTTCAGGCTTCATAGATATAATTATGATATTGCTATATTTCTAACATTTGAAAAAAATTACTCATAAACAAAAAATTGAAAAGTTCAAAAGAAAAAAATGTATACGAGTATATATAAATTATCTTTCCTTCATAAAACAAAATTATAAGAAATATTTCGAATACGTCAGAAATAAAAAAATAATTCTGATGTATAGAACAAGAATTTCATATCATTTTTCTATTGTATTAAATAGTGAAATCTAATAATAAAATTAATGAATATATCAAACTTAAGAAAACAATTTTAGAAATAAAACCAATCAGTATATTCGATAGTGTTATATTTATATGTCCTATACTCTTTACTCATATAGTTTACGTATATAGATTATATATGATTTTAAGAATAAATTATATCTACTCCTAATTCGATCTTCCCCCACCGTCTCTTTTAATATCTTGATACGACAGAGTATAGATGTGACACTGTCAAATACGCTGATTGATTTTATTTCCAAAATGTTGTTCTTAAATTTAAAATATTAATAATTATTATTAGATTTAACCATTTAATACAATAAATAAAAACCGCTGCAAAGTAGTTTGGTGGACGCGTTCATTATATGGTGTATCTTCAATTGTAATAATTTCACGAGCACTGTGATTCCTCATAGAGGATTGTTTTCTTAGAAAGAAATAATTCTTTGACCAGAATTGGGCTGATATATTTTCTGTGATAAAAGTATTTCGGATTGCAAAATGAGTCTGAGGGAATGGAAAAGGCGATTTCGCGTGCATTTTTGATTATTTATTGCTGCCTATTTATTTCTTAGTCCTTATTGCTTATTATTTATTATTCATCATTTATTTTTCATAGACCAGAGAGGGTTCTGCTATAGTTCTATAGATTCATTTTATCAACACGAATTAGTTTTATACTCAGAAAATTAATGTATTTCAAAAATAGAGAATTTTTCATCCTTTGAACTTTAAACAAATTGACAAATCTGTATATATCATAATTTTATTTCGTCATGCAGGATTGTTTGATATACCAATCGATTCGTCTCATCATAAAGAATAAATTTACTTATTACAATATTGGTATATACTATATTCCCAAAATTAAGAAAGTTTTTCTTTTACAAACGTTAGAAAACTTCACAATTTTGTACATATCATAACTTCATTTGGTCATAGAGTGCTTCTGAGTACATCAATCGTTTCATGTTTTCAAAATGAAAAAAATTTTCACTTATTATGTTGCTATATTCGCAATATTAAAAAAAAAAATTCACTCATAAACGAAAAATGAAAAACTGCAAAAATTCTTAAGGATGAAAATTTTTTTAAGGAGAAAGCTATAAATATTCTATTGAATTATATCAACTAAATACCACCCCATGTTTGGAAAATTTAAGTTGAAGAACTTAGAATTGCTGCGAATAGTGTGATAAAAATTCTTGAAATTTTGAATTTTTCATATTCATTTTTTGCCATCTCTTGATCTTTAATGAATTAGCCTCAAACTTTCGTGAAAAAATGGATGAATTTCATGAAAATCTATGTGTGAAATTTTCTTCCTTGATTTAATCAAAAATTGCAAAAAAATTACATCTCAAACGATTGTTGAGAATAACATAAAATCCAAAAAAAGTATTTATTCTTATCCGATCCGACTATAAACTCAACAAATAACGGGCATTATTAGGGACTACAATCCCTCCAAATTTCATGCCTTTAGCTCTACTTGTTTTTGAGTTATCATGAAAAGAGCATTGTTGACACACGCACACTTTTTTAAAACCTCATTTTCAGATAGATTATGCGCTTTTCTAAACTTCACCGCGGCTTTTTCCAGAAACAATATTCGATTTATTTATTTATGCAAGAACAGTGTATGGGCAGAACCCTTCAGTACAAATTCACTCATGAATTAATTGGAAAGCGAATTTAAATCTAATTCAGCTGAACGATTATAATGGCCGTGATTACATGACAAATTGCACAGAAAATTGTTAAAATGGGTCGTAGATGTGTTGAAAAAATCAAGTTTGTTGCCAATATTCTTATCAACCTAATTAGATTCTTGACAAATCCTAGATATCGCGGAATCCACTCCATATTTGACACGGTGATGAGATACATAGAAAAGTATTTTAGATCGAAATGATTTAAGCTAGTGTTTTTAATTTAAATTCTGAAAGTAAAGTAGGACAGTCAATGGAATTGTTTAAAATATTGTGTAGGAATCGTAAATCAGCAAGAAGAATCTCGAACAAATTTTTGGAATATTGAGTAGCGCTCTAATCCCGTCATATAGTCATGGTCGTGTCTATTCATGGCCATGCCTAGCTGTCTCGCCGCGAAACGAAGGAATTTGTTCTGAATACGTTCGAGTCTGATTTTATGAGCTACATATTGCGGTGACCAGATTCACTTGCGTAAGATTGAAATAATCGAGAACATCAGATACAGTCAACGAGATGTGAACATACTGCTGGGACGACCCAGGTTTAGGAACACAACAGGGAGAAGGGTCGGAATTCAAGTTCCACGCTGCATAGGGCATGTTCAAGTCACCAAAAATATAGACGGTTGAACCTGGAAATGAGCATAGAACCTTCTTGAATATTATGCTAAAATCAAAAAACTTTTGTAAGTTCGCGTTAGGAGGAGTATGAAATGCACCAATTATGTAGGTTTCAGAATTTATAGAGAATCGCGCGAACATGTGTCTAACCGTATTGACATTAGTGGCGATTCCGACACCCCCCAGGCAGTGTTCGGATGCAATTAGAACACCACCGCCCCGTATGTTGTCACTAGTCAGAACGCTTCTATCATACCTAAAGATATCGTAACTTAGGAAACCTCTTGAAACCCTACTGACTACTGATAACTTTTCCTGTTGAACTTTTGTTCTGTCTGGTGTCATCCATATCGATTTCAGTCAATTTATTCTGCTGGCATCCTTCATGTTGCCGATGCACATCTTCGCAATGAGAATTGATCGAAGGAGCGCAATCGCTGCTTCCGACGAGACACAAATCAAATTCATAGGACGAGGCCTTGCTTGCGACTGTGAGAAAACACCAAGTTCATATGCACGAGTGTTAATGAACATGCTGTCTGGAACCATTCCTAAGAAAAGCTTAGGAACTGTTCACATGAGAATTTCTTTTCTAGTGGAGCCATCATTACTGCTCATTTCGGGCAGGCCAAAGATTATTAAGTTATTTTTTCTATGAAATCTCTGTTCTATTTCAGAAAGGCATTGACGAGTAACTGACTTGATGTCAATGGGTGGGTGGGAGGTATCTATAGATTTTAGTTTGTTGATCATACCTTCAGCAGCGTCCATCCTGGCAGTGAAGTCTACGACTCATTTTTCTGTGGCTTCAAATCGTAAAATAGCATTGTCGATCTTCAAATAAAGATTGTCGAATTTTTCAGAAAGCAAGTTGACAGAGGTTGTGACCAATTCGAGTTCAGGCTTCATGGATGCGAAGCCACTTTTCATAATACGTTCGACGTCCCGAACAGTAATAGGTGCAGAGGCTGGTTCCAGCGAGGTCGGAGTGCGAGATCTTGGACAGCAACATTTAAAGTAAGACCCATCATCAAGAGGTGTTTCACGTTGAGCACAGCTAGGGTGGTAAGGAGTTTGACATTCAGAGCACAGCACGGCATCTATCACAGTGCCTTTACACCAGCGACAAATATTATTAGCGGCTTTGAGTAGTTTATCAGGTTTGTCCTTGGCAGGCATATTACCAGGCGGGAAATTAACAATTTATTAGTGATTACGCCCGACACGACTTCAGAGAGCAGCGGCCATTTTTCTCTGCGGCCATTTATGTCTGAGTTTCACGTACACAATTCATTTTGTACTTGTTTTTCATTGATTTCGAATGGTTTCATGTATATCACGCCATAATTGCCCAAGATATCCAATGCAGGTCGAATAATAAATTTTCGATGAAACATTTACGTGATTGTACTTGACTGTGATGGAGAGATTGAAACCTTTATGTACTTATGTTACTCTGGCAATCATTACCTGCACTTTAAACGAAAATGTATGCCAATACGTCAATCCTGTCTAATGTTACGGTGGAAAATAGACAAGAGGAACAAAAATATAGTGCAAACATATGTCTTCTTTTCGCTGTGCGTATTCGACTAAAGAGTAAAAGAATTTGATGAGGCTATCAGAAAAAAGGATTTCACGCGCTCGGCTTGCTTCGCTCGCAAGTTTGAGCGCGCTCATGGCACGCGTCTGACGAATCTCGAGCTTCGCGTTCGATGATGTATTCAACTCGCGTTGCGCGCTCGGTCTTTGCACTTCTACCACGTTTGTGCATAGATCTTTCGGAATCAAAGGTAAAAGCATTTACATATGTAATTTGTTGACTGTGAATTCTTTTTTGTCAAATCTCATTCGGCTTTAATGAATACATTCTCATCACGTGTCTCGCGCTTTGCGCTCAATTAAAGTTTGTCCAAAACGCGAAATTTTCTATACTATGTTGAACTCTATTATTTTGAATTTATTTCATATTAATGTATGTAGAATAATTTGTCCAATCAATTATGTTTTTACTTAACAATTCAGATTAGTGTGTTCATAATTATTTATTTTTTTCAGGGACCTGACCGAAACTTTCTTTCCATTTCGTTGTCGATAGAATAAAATTATTTTTTACTAAATTTTGTTCTGCTATCGCTGGATTTGGACGAAATCAGATAATACCTTTAATTAAAATAATGATTGCATCAAAATTGTTCTGTTCAACTGGCAGTGACAAAATGGAACGAAAGTTCCAGCCGAATCCCTGATCTTTTATTAAATTTCAATTCGATAAAAGTAAAGTCTAATCAATTAACGGGACTTCGGTTTTAGGTGTCAATTTTTTCCATGAAACATTTTATTGTATCTTGTGTCGTTTTTCCATAAATTTAAATTATTTTTGTAAAAGTATTTTTCCACGATTGAGTGAAAAACTACCCGTCTCATGAAAAAATGATCACAAACAGGTTCTTTAGACCATTTCCCGTTGAATAATTTTTTCATTGAACACTTTGTTTTATTTTGGGTCGTTTTACTGAAAATTCAAATTTTTAATTTTTAATGTAATTTTTCACGATTAAAATAAACATTATGCGTTTTATTACAAAATGGTGAGAGGAAAATTTGTATATCTTTATTATTATGAACAATTTTTCTTCGCAATAATTTTTTGTATCTTGCATGGATTGACCTGAAAACGAGAGTTTTAATTTTTGATTTTTCTTACGATTAAAACAAAAACCATGCGTCTTATCGAAGAAACAGTCATACGTAAATTTGTATATATTTTTGAGATAAACAATTTTGTCTGGTAAAATTTTATGGTATCTTGCATAGTTTGACCGAAAAATATGATTTTCTAATTTTTGATAAACATTTTCACGATTAAAAGAATAAACATGCGTTCTATAAAAAAATAGATAAAAATTTGTAGATTTTTCGAGATGAACAATTTTACTTTGAAACATTTCTTCCTATTTCGTATAGTTTAGACGGAAAATTAAATTTTTTATTTTTAATAACATTCTTTACGATTGAAACAAAAACTACGCGTCCTATCAAAAAATGACGAATGACAAACTCGCAGAACTTTTCTTGGTAAACAATTTTTGTTCATTCATTTTATTCATATCTTGCATAGTTTGATCGCAAAAGGAAATTTTATTTTTTAGTACTTCCTTCGCCGGTGAAAACCAGAACCGTTATCGATTTTTATCTTTTTTTTAAGATATTTTCAACTTAATGCCCAAGAGAATTATAAGAGCCGATTTCCAATTTTTTTATTGCACTTTGTATTAGCAAATAAAGGGAAAAGAATGGCAATTTTTACAACTTTATTTTTTATCTTTCCGCAAACAATTGAAATAAACTCGGGATCAATCGAAATAAGTGTAATAGCATCTAATGCAAAAAATTAAATCATAAAATGTTTTAATTAATTTTTATAAACAAATTGCATGATCAAATTTCAAAGTTGGTGGTTCTGCAATTCGTTTTTTTTTTTTGTAAATCTACTTTGTATTCCACCGTTAGTTGTTCAGAATATTCGAACATTTATTCACAGAAATACACTCTGCTTTCACCACAACGAATTTAATTTGTTTTAAAAGTGATGTTCCATTAGAAACCTTTGTTTCTCTAACATATTTGTGAACGTTATAAACAAATTATATATATGAAAAAAGAGAAAAAATACAGTTTGAACTAAGACTATTTCACTTTGGCTTAACAGTGATATTCATTCAGGGTAATATTTGTTCATACAGTTTGCTTAAAATATCTACAAACATGTTGCAAAATTCGATTCTTTTGACAGAGCATGACTGTTAGGCCAATTTGAAATAGCTTCGGTAAAAGCAGAATGTATTTCTGTGAATATACGACCGAATAGTGTATTTGTTTATATAATTTGTTTATAACCTTTAATAATTGTTATAAAATAATTATTTTTCCTAATGTTTTAGAACTGTCACGACAATTTCAAATCAATTTCTGATGAAAACGTGACTAATTTCTTGTCTTGAATCTCTGAATCTTACGTTTGTTTATAAAATTAACTAATATTGATCAGTTGAAATATTTTTCATTCTGAACCGCTAAGGGTAGAATACAAAGTAGATTTAGTGAAAAATATTTCGTTTTGAATTGTAGAATCAACAGCTTTGAAATTTGTTTATGAAAATTGATTTAAACATTTCATGAATTTATTTCGTGTATTAGATGCTACTACACTTATTTCAACTGATCCCTTGTTTATTTTGGTTGCTTACGGAAAAATGAAAAATAAAATTGTAAAAATTTCCATTTTTTCATTTTATTTGTTAACACAAAAGTGCAATAAAAAAATCAGACAGACAACATCGTAATGGTATATTGCGTATCAAGTGGGAGGCGAAGGCCTTTTCTTGACAAGTGCAATGTTTTTAGGACGAGTCTAAAAACAGAGCACGAATTACGAAAAGGTCTCCCACGAGACACCGCGATACTTTTTACAAGATCATGAAAATCCCCCGCCGGGGTTCAGGGGGTGGAGCCCCCCGTGATGGAAAAATGAGCGCTAAGTTGAAAATGAATGAATGAATTAAACTTACAAATTAAGAAGAAATTATTTACATTGGAGTTCTTTGGAGTAGACAGTCGAACAATTTTGCGACGTAAATAAAGACTCTGAAGACTTTGAAATGAAAATCGGCTTCATTTTCCAACTTTCATTTCGAAAACTTTTCATATGCCAGATCGTATAATTTTTTTAAATTTTCCGACAGCAAATCTAATGTAGTGAGTTGTGCCGCTTCGCGAATTTTAGGAAGCGTGCACTGAAAATCTTCATTTTCTTCAAAATACGACATTTTCTTAATTTTCCACTGAACGCGTGACAGCGATGAGGTTATAAGCAGCACAGTTATTCTGCTCTAACTCAAGCGCAGTAGGTGAGTTAACCAACCGCTAGGAAGCGCTAGCTGCTAGAGCAGCTAGCGCTACCTAGCGGCTGGTAGAATAGGGATCACTGCGTGGCGAGACGAGCACGCTGGAGTTCTGTGCTGTGAAAAATCTGTTGTTTCGGATTCAGGGGGTCACAAAACGTGAAGATTCAACGAAATCCGCGATGGTCAGTTTTCACACTAAACTAATACCTTCTTATGAAGAGAATGTGAAAAACTAAAAGCCATTTATAATTGTCAATATTTCAAGTGGAGTCTGATAAAACTAAAGTCCTGTAATGGAGTTAATTGAAAACCTAGGGGAGATGCGAAGTTCAAAGTTTCGAAGCAAGCAATTAAATTTTTTCATTAGCAAATGCAATATTTCAAGATACTTGGATTTACACCACATCTTTACATTTGAAGAAATATTGGATTTATGTGGGTGGTACCTGTAATTTATATTTGGACCTCCTATAAATTGAATCTTGCTTCTCCCTTACAACTACAGCGAAGAGGCATGTATGCGGTATAATGATGAGTGATTTATAAGATGGAGATATTAATACGGCACTGGCCTTGAGAAAGATGTAGTCGGCAAAAGGTGTCTAGGATCTTGGCGACCTCCCTTTACAGCTTGCGCGAGATAATATTAATCTCCGGAGTCCCATGTCGTACTATGTTCCGCTTGTGCAAGGGGAGGAGAGAAGAGAAATGCAGAAGCGGAAAAGAGTTCTCGGCTTAAGGTCGCGGGGTCATGTGTTCGGCTTGAAGTATCGCGTGGCTTATTCATGGGATCGTGCGAAACTCCACCAGGTCTTATTTTTTCGCTCCTGCACGCATACACATTCTGTAATTTACCGAGAAAAGTGCCCATTCAATCGACCACATCAGTACAATCATCCGATCCTTGGAAATAAATTAATCAATGGTCGGATCGAACAAGCCAATTCTCGAAAGTCTTCACTTCTTCAACAAATATTTCACAAAGGAAATTAAACTATTTGGGATTGCTACAAATTCCCATTTTCGAAATTCCCTAACTTTTCCTGACTCGTCCCAGACCAATTTTTCATTTTCCCTGACCGTTATAAATTTTACTTTCAGACATAATGACCCCCGTACATCTAGAAGATTAATAATGTTGATTCAAAAAATGTTTCTTTCTAACTTTATCGTAAACATTTTTCGTGACAACAGTCATACAGAAATCGAAGTGCTCTATGGAACTAAAAATGATTAGTGAAAGTAGGCGGCAGGCGTCTAGAAAAAAGGGTTTCGTAGCCTATTAAGTCGTTAATAAATTCGTTCAAATCTCTTCATCCCACACTTCCCCTCATTTCCACCTCATAGCATTCACCTCCCCACCGCACATTTCCCCTCCCCTTACCACCCCTCATTAACCCTCACTTTCCCTTAGTTCCCCTCATTTCCCCTCAATACCCCATTCCTCAATCACTTCTCATTATTCTCTCATATGTCCTCATTCTCCTTACTTCCCCTCTCTCCCCCTAAACTCCCCCTCATTTCCCATCACTTCGAATCATCCCCCCACTCGCGCCACCTATCCTCCCATTCCCTTCTTTCCCCATGCTTCCCCTCATTACACACCATGACTCTCCTCATCCCCCACCCTCCCCACACTTCCCACCCCTCATTTCCCTTTACTTCCCCTCACTAGTCCTTTTTTATACGACGGACGGATACCCGACCGAAACCATAAGGGTTTCTGCACGGGGTTACGAAACCCTAGAAGTATTAAAAAATATCTTTCTGAAGGAAAAAGTGTCCTCAAAAATAAAGAAAGTATCAAAAATGTAACCTTCTTCAATCAGTCAAAAATAATTTTTTATGTTAGATCAGAGTTGAGATTTTTTCTCAAATTTCATAAATTCCCTACTGAGAGTCCAGTGGATGAATATTAATTTGCGAAAAAATTATTTGCCAATGGCGACCCGTTTTCGTAAAAATCGACTTTATTCAAAATTTTTCTCTTCTAGATTGAAATGTTTATTTATTGAATTCTCATGTAGAATTATGTAAATATAACATTTTTATACAAGAAGGGATGAATTTTCAACCAAATAGTTGAATTTTCAACTAAAAAAGATGAATTTTCAAATATAATGACGAATCTGCAAACAAAAAAATATATTTTCAACCAAGGAATTTAATTTTCTCCTAGAAAAGACGAATTTTTGCCAATATACACGAATTTGCAATCAGATAGTGCAATTCTCAAACTCTAAAAGATAAATTTTTAACGAAAGAAATTAATTTTTAACAAAGTAGTTCAACCTTTAACAAAGTGATTGAATTTCCGATCAAAAAGATTCTAATTCTAAATCTAGAATAGTCGAATTCAAACGGAAAAGACGAATTTTCAACAAAATAGGGGAATCCCTAACCAAAAAAGATTAACTTTCAACCAAATAGTTGAATTTTTAACTGAAAAAGATGGCCAGAAGAAGTTTCTAACAAAAAAGATGAAGTTTCAAACCAAAAAGACGAAATTTAAGAAAAGAGTTGAATTTTCAACCAAGAAAGATTTTGTAGTCAAGGAAGAAAAACAATTTCAACCAAATTATTAAAGTTTTAAAACAAAAAGAAGAATTTTCTACAAAACAGTAGAATTTTCAACCCCAAAAATATCAATATTCAACAAGAAGGTCAATTTCCAATCAAAAGCCAGAAGAGATGAAATTTCAAGCCAAAAAGACGAAATTTGAGAAAAGATTTGAATTTTCAACCAAGTAAGATTTTTCAGTTGAGAAAGGAGAACAATTTCAAACAAAATGTTGAGTTTTTAAGACAAAAAGACGAATTTTCTACAAAACAGTGAATTTTCCAACCGAAAATTTCCATTTCCAACAAGAAGGTTAATTTCCAATCAAATAGTTCGATGTTCTACTAAAATAGTTGAATTTTCAACCCAAAAAGATGAATTTTCAATAAAACAGCTGAACTTGCAACCAAAAAGACGAATTTCCGACCAAAAAGAATGGTTAGAAAAAGTTTCCACCAAAAAACATAAAGTTTTAAACCAAGAAGACGAAATTCAAGAAAAAAGTTGAATTTTCAACCAACGAAGATTTTTCAGTTAAGAAAGAAAAACAATTTCAACCAAATTGATGAAGTTTCATGCCAAAAAGATGATGTTTCTACATAGCAGTTAAATTTTATACTCGAGAATATTCACTTCCAACAAAAATGTTAATTTCCGATTAAATAGTTCGATTTATTACCGAAATAGTTTAATTTTCAACCCAAAATGACGAATTTTTAATAAAACAGCCGAACTTGCAGCCAAAAATACGAATTTTTAACCATAAATATTGACTTTTAAACGAAATGGTCAAATTTTAAACAAAATAATTAAATTTTCAACGCAAAAATATCAATTTTTAACGAGAAGGTTAATTTCCAATTAAATAGTTCGATTTATTGCCGAATAGTTGAATTTTTAACCCAAAATGACGAATTTTTAATAAAACAGCCGAACTTGCAGCCACAAAGACGAATTTTTAACCATAAATGATGACTTTTAAACGAAATGGTCAAATTTTAAACAAAATAATTGAATTTTCAACGCAAAAATATCAATTTTTAACGAGAAGGTTAATTTCCAATCAAATAGTTCGATTTTGTTCCAAAATAGTTGAATTTTCAACCCAGAAAGACGGATTTTCAATCAAACAGTTGAGCTTGTAATCAAAAAGACGAATTTTCAACCAAAAAGGATGGTTAGAAAAAGTGTCTACCAAAAGAGATAAAGTTTCAAACCAAAAAGACGAAATTTAAGGAGAGAGTTGAATTTTCAACCATGAAAGATTTTTCAGTGAAGAAAGAAAAACCATTTCAACCAAATTGTTGAAGTTTTAAGCCAAAAAGACGAATTTTCTACAAAGCAGTTGAATTTTCCACCCGAAGGTATTCATTTTCAAGAAGAAGGGTAATTTCCAATTAAATAGTTTGATTTTCTACCAAAATAGTAGAATTTCCAATCAATAAAGACGAATTATTAATAAAACACCCGAACTCACAGCCAAGAATACGAATTTTCAACCAAAAATAATTACTTTTTAACAAAAACAAAAAATTTTAAACAAAATAATTAAATTTTCAACCTAAAAATGAGTCCTCAACCAAAAATAGATGAATTTTTTAAATCAAATAGTTAAACTTTCAACCAAAATTATGAATCTTCAAGCAAAAAATGAATTTCTCACTGTCGAAAAATAAAAAAAAACAGCGATCCGTTTTCGAAAAAATCGGCATTTGAAAAAAAAATGTTATGTATTGAAATGTTCATTAAATTCTGAAGTAAAATTATCTGAATATAACATTCTCAACACTTGTTTTTAATATAAAATATGCCTTATTTCTTGAACTTTCAGCAGTTTAAATTTGAATTTTCCTCTATTTTAGAGCAGTTGAAAATTCAGCTGTTGAAAAATAAACTTTAAAAAATTCAGCTATTGAAAATTCGATTTTCAATTCTTTTAATTTCCTGTAGCTGATTTTTGTATGTAAATAATGGTTAGGCAAATTAATAGTCATCCAATAAAATCTCAGTAGGGAATTCATGACCTACTCGTACAATTTGTGCTTAAAGCTTTTATTCCAAAAATTTGTTTTAAACTTACGAACGCTGATAATGTGAGAAAATTGAACTTCTGCTTTGATTTTTTTTAGGAGGAGTAGTTTCCTTAGGCATATCTTTCTTTCATTTCTTATTTTACATTTTTCAAAAGCAGAACTTTATTAAGGCTACCAATTTTTTATTTCACTTCACTAAAAAAAGTAGCGAACAAGTAGCTTAATATTGAAAAAAGTTTAAAAAATGAAAATAATAAATAAAAACAAATATAATTTTACCATCTACAATCATCTATTTTGTTAATAGAATTACCACCGATCAGTGCTTGTAAGTACTTACATATATATTAGACATGTATATGTTCTTTAAAGGGCTATTCAGCCCTAGGGACTTTCAAATAAATACAATACAATACAAAAAAGAGCAAAAATGTGATCTTGCCAAAAAAAAGATCAAAAAAGTAGAAAAGTGTGAAATTTCGAAGCCTAGTCATACAGAATTTGATAAACATCAACTTCAGTTTTTCTGAAACTCCCTACTCTTTGAAGTTTTCCCTGACACTTTCAGGGTTTCCCTGACATTTCCAGACTTTCGCTAACCAGTTTTGAATTCCCTAACTTTTCCTGACTTTCTGGAATTCTCTAACCTGTAGCAACCCTGCTATTGTCATTACTCTGTTTGCGCAATTTGAAAGCTAAGCTGTTGGAGAATTCAAGAAAAAAATCATAAATCATGATTATGGCGTAATATATATTTATGTAAAATTTTCCTTTATGGAATGACACGTCTACAAGAGAACAGATTTTGCTTTCTTAAAGAACCTCGTAAATAATGAAATCACGGCTACAAGTCTTCAAATTATAATTTATTATGTAGTCTATGTACTATAAGTATTGTATTGCAAGATAAGTGGGTTATAAAACTCATTTTTTGGAATAAATAAATCTATAAACAAATATTAGAGTTCATTTTGAAGCTGAGGATGAAGAGTGAAATTAGGTGAGAGGGTGACACTGATTGGAGGATTTTGTTACACTAATGATTTTTACGCAATGTTTGAGGAAACATCATGTGGAGGCGAAGCTTGATCGATAAAAAGTGATCGAGAGCAATTAATTGCACCTTTGGGACGAGAATGGAATGGACAGTGGCATCGGTCTTTGCCTTGATGATATCTTATCTAAATCCAAAGGCACAGTACTCTGGGCCCTCGATGTGTATATGCGTACCTTTGCCGTGGGCCTGATACCATTCTGTGATAAAACCCTGCTAGTATCTGATGAACGTGCAAAGACAAAGGAACTATCTCTCCCTTCCTCTCTCATGTAACAAGAGTCAATCTCTTTGTCTGAGCGATTTATCGCCATCGCCGAGAGGCAGTTTCACCGATTCGGAAATATTCTCACGCCCAAGGGCCTTCGGAAGCCATCTACTCCATTCCTAATTTTATTACTTCAATTAAGATACAAAATCATTAATAGAGGCTTTATTATAGACTTAATTTTACTCCTTTTTGACGGTCTGGCCTTCTAGAAGGAATTCATGATGCACAACACCTCTGTAATCCATGAAAACCTTAAGCATCACCTTCTTTTTCGACTGAAAACGACGTGGTTTTTTCGGTCGCGGCTCATTGGGTGAACGCCA
>JAUMHM010000078.1:41182261-41207670 GCA_032362435.1 Melikaiella ostensackeni | reverse complement strand
AGCAATTTCCAACAATCGATCAATTTTAATAATAGGTAAATTAAGAAAATTAAATAGTTTAGTTACAGGCTCCGATTACGGATAGGAATTTTTCCAATTTTTTTTCTCATGTGATGAAAATGTTTATTGAATTCTCATGTGAAAATATCTAAAGATAACATTTTTGACACTTGTGTTCAATACAAAATATGCCTTTTCTTGAATTTTCAGCAGTTAAACATTGAATTTTCTTCTATTTTCAACAATTGAAAATTCAACTGTTAAAAAATAGGCTTCTAAAAGTTCTACTGTTGAAAATTCAATTTTAAATTTTCTTTAATTTTCAACAACTGAATTTAGTATGCAAATAATGTTTTGTCAAATTAATAGTCACCCAATGAAATCTTAGTAGGGATTTTTTGAGATTATAAATAAACCTCAACTCTGATCATCCTTAAAGCTTCTATTCCAAAAATTTGTATCATACATAGGAACGCTGCTGTGTGAAAAAATGAACTTCTGTTTCAATCAATCCATAAATCAAATTATTAGGTTTTTATTGCATCCCACTAGATATTTTTTATGCTTATGTGCTTACAACGCGGAATTTTTTAGTTTTTAATGTTTCCGATTTTTTTCCCACTTGATGAAATTTGATGTTTATTAAATTCTCATGTAAAAATAACTTGATATAAGATTTTCAACACTTGTGTTCAATACAAAATATGCCTTTTCTTGCATTTTCAGCAGTTGAATTTTGAACTTTCTTATATTTTACACAGTTGAAGTTCAATTTTAAAATTTCTTTAATTTTCAACAACTGAATTTAGTATGCAAATAATGTTTTGTCAAATTAATAGTTGTCCAATGAAATCTTAGTAGGGGTTTTTTGAGATTATAAATACATCTCAGCTTTGATCATCCTTAAACCTTTTATTTCAAAAATTTGTATCAAACATAGGAACGCTGCTATGTGAAAAAATGAACTTCTATTTTAATCAATTCATAGTTCAAATTATAAGGTTTTTAATGCTTCCAACTAGATCTTTTTATGCTTATGTGCTTATAACGCAGAATTTTTTAATTTTTAATGTTTCCGATTCTTTCCCCCATTAGATGAAATTTAATTTATCCAAAGTCTGATTTGATGAAATGATGATTTCAAATGTTTAACTCTTGTGTGCCCAAAGCTTAATGTGTCTCAATATTAAATGATTTCAAAATAAAATTCTTTCATGTCAAAAAATACAGGGTTAAAATGTACAATCCAACGACGTTTTTGCATTCTAATAAGGTTAATTTCGAAAATTTTTAGATTAAAACAGTTAAATTTTATCTGTTACGTATAATGATTATATCTGTAATTGCTTCATTCTTAATACTAGAAGATATAAAAATTCAGTAGTAATTTAAGGAAGCTAGTAATTTTTCAGAAATGTGTTATTGGTTTGGATTATTATTGCTTTTTTCTCTTTGAAAAATAGAATAAACCGAATAGATTGGTTCTGAATCAACCCACAGTATTTATAATGATTGGAATTGAAGATTGTTCAATTGCTTAAAACAATTCTACAGGTTAAATGCCTAAATGGATAAGAGTAGAAATTATTCAAAATTTTTAAACATTCAACCTTCAAGCGTGAAGCACTGCTCAAAACCTCTCCGATTTTGGAGATGTTAATTTCTCAACGATTTCAACTTCAAATTATTTAATATCAAAGTTTTTGAATAGTTATACGTTTAAATTATTTAAAAACTATACATCAAATTTTAAATTGTACAGTTTAAAGGGTTTTGAGATTAAAAAGCTTCTTTTTACATGCTGCAACTTGAATTATTCCAGTTGATACGTTTTAAAATTAAAATTTCGCAATTTAGAATTAAGGTTTAAGTTGTCAAAAGTTGTAAGCTCAGATGAGAAAAATTTCAGTTTTAAACCCTTCAATAGAAAAGTTTTCCACTTTAATGGCCTGCTGAAATTGTTTCCCCTTATATGATTCATGTTTCAATTAAGCAATATTTTCAGCATTCTGAAATTTAAAAAAATCAAAATCTTCAAATTTTAAATGGACTGAATTAAAAAATATTCAGAATTTTGACTCCGAAATCATTTGTTATCACAAACAATTGTGCAAATGGTGTGCACCCAAAATCAATTTAACAAATTATATCTATTTCACTTAAATATATTTTTATAAATTTGAGGAAGTTAGCAATTTTTTATTAATGTGTTATGGGTTTGGATTATTACCTTCTTCGTTTTGAAGAATGGAATAATCTGAATAGATTGGTTCTAAGTCAACCCATAAATATTTTCATTTCATTATGGGTTGATTTAGAACCAATCTATTCAGGTTATTCCATTTTTCAAAAAGAAAAAGGTGATAATCCAAACCAATAGTACATTTCTAAGAATTGCCAATGCAATCAAAATTTTATTTAATATACTTGAGTAAAATAGATATCCTTTAGTAGATTGAGTTAATCATTAAAACCTCAATTGAAAGAAATCCTTATTATTCATAGGCAACCCTGCAGTTTGGAACCAATCCTTGCTTAATGTCTCTCTTTTAGAATGATAAAACAATTGGATTCTGGGAGTCATTCAGGGGATCTTTCACCTATATCTGAATCAAAAATTTTAAAATATTAATGAAATATGTACCATAAAACTGGATTTAATATCAATTACATATGTTTCTTTAATTTTAGATAAAAATAATAATTACTCATCAAACATTTTTGAGAATTTATACCTGTTGTGTTACCTATAAATTATCCCTGATGAGGAAGTCTGAATTGGCTTCGAAACATGTTGGGTCCCCAGTAGTATAAAAAGGACGGAGAGAAGAAAGAGTATGAGGATGGTTTTGGTTGACTCTTTCTTTTTTCTCTCTCTTTGTTTCTTTTTTCTTTCTGTTGTGTACATGTATTGTGCACCTGTCTCTAATGAGCTGGAAAGACAGGTAGTCTCAAAGTCTATTATTCAATTGTGAATTTTTTGGGTGTTGCTTTTTTGTACACACAAAATTTTCATGAGAGAATAGATTTTATTTCGATCTTTAAGAAATTTTCATTTTAAATTCTAGATTTGAAGTCAGTAGAAAAATCGTGTCTAGTAAGACATGAAACAGAATCGGCCATGGCCTTTATGTATTTCTAATGAGTAGAGAAGGTATGTTTTGTCCAGACGACGTATAAAACTTCTCAGTTAATGCACGGAACGTATAAAACAATATTTTTATAATATCCCTATGATTTCAGCCCATTTTCATGCCTGTGGAGCGGGACCTCAAACTCGCTTCTCGAGCGATATTAGTCGAAAATAATTTTTTACTACCTAAGAAGCAGAAAAATGACGTCAGCGGAAGAATATGTCTCACGATCAGCTTAGTGTGTGAATATCGTCTTGGGGACAGTCATGCATTTTTAAAGGTGGATTTCTGTAGCAGGGATAATATAGCATTTTGCGGCTTTTTATCCCGACTCGAGAAGCAAGATTGTGGAACCGACCCACAGTTATAAAAAAAGCCTTGATCATAAAATGTGTAGAAAAAGTGTCGTGTATGACTTGAGGTAGACCCTTCCGAATTTCTAAAGACTGGGAATTTTTTCAGCACGAGTCGGAGGCGAGCGTGTCAGCGCGAGCCGTAGAAATGCATGTATGGCCTATAATGCTAGTATATAGAAATGCCTACTTCCTGTAGAAATGCAAACATCTCCTCCTAGTTATGCAATACACTATTTTATTTTCAAACTTTGGTAGTGGAATATGAAGGTGTTGAACTTGTGAGAGATGACTTGGATGAAAGGGTGTGAGTTTCTGATAATTTCTTTTCATTGAGGAGGAAGGTTTTCGACTTAATGAACTCGTGGTCGTTTTGGCACCCAAGTCAGGCGTGTAAGTGCAATTGTTAAGGTCGGTAGCACAAATCGAATGTTGACTTTAACGAGCGACAAGAGTATACTCGAGCTCTCGTTATAGCTGGTGCAACGACCCGAGGAAAAGGGCGATAAATTAAAGGAGCTTATCGACGATCGTTCGCGCAGAAGCTCGAAACCGGCATGCAGATGTAGTACCAGTACTGCTACTTCTGCTGCAGCAACCATCTCAACGTGCAAGCATCTATGACTAGGACAAGGCTGCCATCAATCTTTTTCCCGTAGGAAATCCATGGGAAAAGATACCATCATATTTCTGACTTAATTTTAGATTCAAATACTCTGCATGCTAGTCTTCATTATAATAATTCAATTATTCAAGGATAAATCATCGTTTTTACAGGACATGCTCCAAGGGAAATGCACAAGTAGTTAAATATCATTTCAGATGAAAATACTATTTATTTCTTTAAATATAATTATGATATATCAATATTTAATTTCGGTTTCTGGTGCAACACCAGATGCACAGGGACCATCGCTATCGCTTTTGAGGTTGACGTTGGTCACTCTAGTTATTAATTAGCTGAAGACTTACCTATCGATTAACAGTTTAGGTACCTAGTGCAACGCCAGATGCACGGGAATCAACACCATCACCTTGTAGTTTGATTTTGGTCACTGGCTATTGATTCGCTGGAGAGTGCCTGCTGATTGTTAGTTTAGGTACCTGGTGCAACGCCAGATGTACGGGGACCATCGATATCCCTTTTGTGGTTGACGTTGGTCACTCTGGGTATTAATTCACTGGGGAATGCCTCTGGATTATCAGTTTATGAACCAGGTGCAACGCCAGATGCACAGGGACCATCGTCAACGCTTTTAGAATTGATATTGGTCACTCTGGGTATTGATCAGCTAGAGACTTGCCTATCGATTAATATTTCAGGTACCCGATGCAACGTCAGATGCACGAGAACCATTGCCATCTGTGGATTATTAGTTCAGGTACCTCGCGTAACTTCAGCTGCACAAGGGCCATAGCCATTGCTTTTGGTATTGACGTTGGTCACTCTGGGTCGTAATTCTCAGGAGAATTTCTGTGGATCATTAATTTAGGCACTTGGTGCAACGTCAGATGCGCAGGGACCATCATCATCGCTTTTGTTATTAACGTTGGTCACACTGGGTATTAATAAGTTGGAGACCTTCTGTGGATTGATATTTTGGGTACCTAGTGCAACGCCACATGCATGGTGACTATCGCCATCGCCTTTGGGGATGACTTTAGTCACTGTCTATTAATTCGCCGGAGAATTCCTTTGGATTATTCGCTTAGGCACCGGGTGCAACGTCAGATGCACAGGGACCATCGTCATTGCTTTTGGGATTGATGTTGGTCATCCTGGGTATGAATTAACTGAAGATTTCCTGTAAAATATTATTGTAGGTTCCTAGTAAAATCCCGCATGTACTAAGGCTGCACTAGCATGAATAAAGTATTTACGTTTTACACTTAGTGGTAATATCATTAATAACTCCTCAAAGATTACTACGTTGTTAACCTGGTGCCAAAATCGGATACTACCGGGCACGACTTCCTTACTTAGCTTCCTATTTCTGAGTAAGGAAAGTCTAAACTACTATATACCCTAAACTGGGTGAGTTCGCCAGAAAAGGGATCCTGGGCGTGATAATTAAATTGCCCTGGATATGTACCGATGGGCCACTGCTCTACCCGGTTTCATCAGTTGCGAGTGCCATGTATAACTTCCATAGCAAGGCCACGATTGAAAGCTCGGGAAATTTGGTGAAATTTCTACTTGGGATCATGAGAAGTGAAAATATAAAATAATAAAATTGGAGGATATGTGGGCATAGCTAAAAAATGCTCTATGACCGGACGTAGTTTATGACTTGGACCATAAATCAGACTCTTATTTTTGAATCATTATGATTGGGTGTCCAATCAATTTTTGGAACTCGATAATTGAGTGGGTTGCGAGAACCAACATAGAATTTCGTCTACTTTATTGCCTTTCCGGTGCTCATAATTAGGGACTAAGTTGAGGGATCTTCTAATTCTTAAATTCATAGGCTACAACATTCAAATTCAAATTTAAATTTGCCCAATTTGGCAACTATCCTAGAAGTGGAAGAAGACCCTATAATTTTTATTAGAATTCCAGAAGAGGGTCTTAAGTATAGACACTGTTTTCTGTAAGAAATAGAAACAAGAGATGATATGTAATTTCGTAATAAGATAATTAGAGGATTTAAAACTTTAAAGAGATAACTTAAGTGTTAGGTATGGATCCATCTGCACAGGAAACACGTTATATGTTCCGTAACTTGCGGAAGCAAATGCACTCGCAGCAGAAGGATGCAGTTTCCCCTTGGCTCTTGCAATTCTCTTAATTAAGAAGTGGCCTCTTGTGACTAACGAGTATCCTTCTTGTTTCGAACAAGGGCTCTTTGTAGCCCTTTAACGATGCACTGACTATTCATCATTGAGATCATCATTCCCGTTTTATTTATTGGTCAAACTCTTTTTCACTTATGCCACTAATCGCCGCAGGGAGCGCGTTCGAAATTAAATTGTTCGCAATTGGTTAGCCCGACTTTTTAATTTAAATATTACCATAATCTAAATTGATTATATGATCAAAAGATCTTCCTTTTCTAAAAAAGAGTTCACTTATTATTTTATTTTAGTTTACATTTGTTAAATTGAAGGCTTTCAAAATGGTAAAATTAAAATGTCTTAAACTCATGCTTTCAAAATTCTATAGCTTTGAACTTAGGACAATCAAAACTTGTCATATTCAAAATGAAGCGTTGAAAATCGTAAGAACCTGAAAAAGGTATACATGGAATAAAAATCTAATCTAATCTACATCAAAAAATATTCATAGGTTCACAGGTTCACAGGTTCATGGTTTACTTCTGCGAGCATATTAAATTTATAATACATTACCGCACCGCCGAACCGCTCGCACTAAAAATGATTCTTTTATGAACCTGTGAAGATTTTTCATTGTTTAGTAGCTGAAATGAAACGTGAAATCCTAAAGATAATTTTTGTGAAATATCGAAATAATAAATTTATTTTCCTAGCTCCTGCCAAGAGTTGAAGTTGAAGTACAAAATTCCTTAAAATCGGAATTTTATTTTTATCTTTCTCACGTGATAATTCAATATTTCCAAGGCTAACTTACTTCAACTAAGACTGATTCAATGCAGAATTTAATGTGCTTCCCAACGGTCAAAATTGAAATGAAGGTCTTCAAATTGTGCAATTTTGAATTTGAATTATAGCAAATGTGATTCTTTAATGACAAAAGCTATTTTAAGTGGGTGGAATTGTCACTTTAAAATTATCCATTAAATGTTGTTTCAATTATTGAATAAAAACTAGGACGGATTCTATTTTAACCCTAACCACATCACCGAGGAAAATACAAAGGAGAGAAGGACAAGAAAAGGAAAAGTAAGTCGTGAGAAGGAAGATGAAAACGGTAGACACAGAGACCTATATTATTATTATTATTATGGTTGTTATGCCACGACATATCTGGATGTGGGTTTTCGAGGAAGAGCAGTAAAGTCTGCGAAATCACCGCAGACCACAGATTTATGCGAGGTAACGGCTCAAACGCCTACAGTCGCGGCAAGGCGAGGAAGTAAGAAAGAACATTAGCGTATAAGGGCCCGTGCTGGTACTTTTAGATAGTTACGGCGGCATCGTAAATTATTGTCCACGCCCCAAAAGTTTTAGTGCTACTCTCTTGGACATACGACCATCGCCGATTGACGTTCGATCGAAGCTAAAAGTGAAAGCAAGATCAATGCCCGACACTGAAGCAAAAAATGTCTAAGCTTCATCAACAGAGCGCCTGAGCTTTAGTTTGAACAAATTTTTATTCCTCTTTCAGATGAATTCACCGGATCTCCGATCATGTTATAACTGACCCCAGTCAAGATCTTTCGTTAATTGCATTGAATAAAGCGGAAGGAGAATACACTTTCCACTAAATTTATCTGCAATCAAATTAAAAGAGATTGGTCCTAAAATATGGAGTACCATATGTCCACTTGATAAACATACTACTCATTGTCGCCCAGCGGGTATCAGATTTATTGTACTTATAACAAAATTGCTCCTGACCGCGAAACAATAAATAATTTCTGTAACCAAGCACCTACGGAACAAGACTAAACTAATTTAAATTTTGTGAAAGCTCATCTATATATATTTGAAAAAGCTTCTTTGGAAGAACACATGTTCAATTCGTCGATATCTCGTATCACCATGTTATTCAAATTACATTCGAACTCATCTGAAGTTGCTACCGCAAACCCCTCTTCGACGAATTGGATTTAGTTGAACATCAGGGTCTCACCCGCGTGGTTCCTCTTATACATCCATAGCTCACTTTCGTAATGTGCGTTCAGGTTTCTCATCGTGCGATCCTCCGGCGCGTTAAATCAATAAGGGAGGCCCACAAGAAAGCAATTAATATAGTAATTAGCGTGCGTAGCAGTTACACGCCTCAAGGTTCCTCCCACCTCTTTGCGTTGCGAATTGCACGTATCCACCGATACTCGCTACACGTATCGTGCCACACCATGCGAAACTGTAGGGGAACCGGGAACCGTCAACCTATGAAGACGATAAAACACCGCGAAGGCAGCTGCCTCACATCAGCGCAAGAAGAGGAACGGAGAGAGAAAAATAGAGGAGGCAAGAGGGAGCAAAGGATAGAGAGAGAATGAAGCATTATATATACATACGAAGTCACAAGTTGCATGTATAGCGGATGGTGGAATGAGTAGCAACCAACAATATAGGAGGTCGCGCTGATAGTGTACGTGGACGTGAGAAGGTTTGCGTTCCCACAAACGTCGAAGGAACCTAGAGGATGAGTGACCTTGACGCTCAAAAGTCCCAGAACACCCTGGAGAATGGCGAACCGGACGCTGATTCTCCACCAAGATTCGACTTACCAGGAATCAGTATCGCTGATTCGCTCAAACCCCCTTAAGAGTGTCCAGTCTCAACCAGACAAGAGGAAAAATACGTGACTAATGATGGAGTACATCGTGTCTGTATTTTCACTCATTGGTGATATCTTCAAACATGTCTGGACCCGTTCTTATTAGAGCAAGATTTCACTTACAATGTAAGTTAAATCCTGCTTGGTGGTCCAATACGCTGAACATTTGACAAACGAAGCAAGAAAACCCTTTGGATCATTAATTATAAAGATACCAATTTGGGGATGATTTTGGAAGGATGGATAAAATTTTTTAGGGCAGGGAAGCTCCTGAACGTTTGAGGAAGTTGAACAAACGGCGGAGGGACCTTGCTCTCGTGCAGCATGAAGGAAGTGAAAGAAATATCGATATCTTAGCGAAGCAGTCTCCTTACACGTTTTAACTTCGGCACAAGGATAGTATATGCTGGGCAAGACGCTATCAGAGATACGATCGCTTTGGAATTGTATGGCGATAGCATCATTAACCCTCCGTGCACTGAACACTGCATAAGATCTTGTTACCCGATATCTGACCCAGAGGCCCAAGATGTTCAGAGCTCACTGGCGCACAATACTCGCTAATTAAATGAGTGGGGAACACCAACGCTAGATATCGGGGCGCGATTACTTTGTTTTCGAGGGACCACGCCACGTTCTGGTCAAATTAATTGGAGTTCAGAGGCAAAATAGAGAAGATTCAAGGGTCCTCTCTGGCAGATGGGTCTGCTATAAAATTCGCATCCTGATTGGAATTTCTGGACATGATGCTTGATATTTTTAAAAGTTCATCTCTTATGCATTTTAACTATCATTACAAAAAAAAATGAGAATCTCAAAAAGAGCATTCCACTGATTTAGAAAATCATCACGGTTATTGTCCTCATAACAAGAGAGCTTGAAGGACCCCGTTTGAGTTGACGTCTCATCACAGAATTGCACGTGTAACACACTTGACTTTCGCACCAGATTCATGGCGTGGAATTTCCAAGTCGAGTTAGATTTCCAGACGTATCGCTATGCTTCTCTCTCTCTCTCGGGCATGAGGGAGCGATTACCGCTTGAACGATGAACAGCGACTGGTTTTTGTGATAAAGCTTCAGGCGTGGTCAGATACTGACAAGAATGACTATCCAGAAAAAAACGGCCTTTCGCAACTGCTGAAGAGCCAACTGTCTTTGTACGGTCGCTTCTTTGGTGATCTGCGTCACGAAGCATGACTCGAGATCATTCAAATTTACTAGAGCCCTTTTCTTGATTTGAAAATCTCTCACGGAAGTGTAAACAAAGCAAAGCGTACAGAAATACGAATGAAAAGATTGCTGTGAATTTTCTCAGAAAACAGAGTTTAGTACGGGCTGACAATTATGAATGAACACGGAGAAAAATGGTTTTTAAAACCTAGATATTAAAAGTTCATCAAACTTAAAATTTCCAAGTTTTCGGAAAAAAGTTGTTGATCTTCATCCTCTTAGTTCTATATCCTTTCAGACGATTCCTGGGAAGATAAGTTTCTAACCCCAGGTGAAGAAACAGACCAAGTTGTTCCATATTCAACACGAATTTTCTGCTCGTACTTTCGAAATATCGACCAAGAGTGATTTTCTTTACTTTCCGTGCAAGGTTTACCATGAGGAAAGTATTGGAGGTGAACTCGATTCCTGGGGCAGAACTCGAGCGGTAGGTAATCATGAACGATGGGATCGAAGAGAACGGAACGATCTGCGAACGAAGAAGAGATCGCAGCCTGTACTTAGGTCGCAGAACGACGAAACAAGCCTGGGGGTGCCCGCCATTGTGATCGTAATTGTAACCTTTTACAAGTGGGACTAAAACCGGATCACCTGTAAAATTCATATCGAAGATCAATATTATTCGATGGTTCAAAGTCTACACGATAAGCCTCTTCTCCCCAGTCTTTTAGATCATCTTGGTCTAAACTTTGGACTCCCAAATATTAAACAATATTATTTAGAATCTAATTGTTTCTTGAACGGTGTTTGTGTTCAATAAGGTATCAAGAAACAAGTATTGACTCTAAGTTATTAGTCACCTCATTAAACACGACTATTAATAACAATGTATCAGCGATCAAAGATTACGACTGGACTCCCCTTCGAGAAAGACACGCGATTGTGGTACCAGTTCGACTGCACCTTGAACCGTAGTTTCGAATCCTACAGCAAATGCACGCACGTACACGGTCCTGACACGCGAATCGACAGTCGACGTAAGAGGCAGTTGAGAATTGTTAAATGTCGAGTGATCCACCTTGAACTCTGCCTTCTCTCCAAGACCGTTCTCAGCAGATCACTCTTAAAAAAATATCGTCTCGTCTGCACTTCGAAAGCAGAACGGATTCAAGCCTTCACCAATCGAAGGTACTTCGATCTCTACCTTGAACTCCACATACCTATCTCCTGAATCTAGATCCGCTCATGATGTAAAGAATCAAGGCGGAATTATTCCGAATTCATTATAAACTCCATCAGGTCATCTCTTCTGTTGAATTGAAACGCATCAATTTTTTCTGCAATTCATTTAAAAGTATTCAATCATATTTGGGTCTAGTTATTTATGATTCAAAGGATAAATTCATATTTGGTCATATAGAGATGCGCAGTCTAGCTGCAGAAGTTGGTTTCGAGAGAGGGTTCCCACACTTCGAAAGGGCCTGGAGGCGATGGACCCCCGGGTCAAACCACTGTATGCCTCGAGTGGCGATCGCGATGAGAGCTAAAGTTACACGAACCTAAATCCGGATAGCGTGACCAGAACTGCAATCAGAGGAAAACAAATTCGAAGTTTAGTGCTGTTATAAATCAGTTCAGACCAGCATTAGTTAATCTTCATAAATTCTGGTGAATTATTATAATTAAAACGAGAGACTTGTCGAGAAAAGCTAATCATTTCCTTGAATGCTTCTTCAGCATCTTGAGCATTTGAGACTCCACAAATCTATAATTTTCAGTGTTGGACAACATGGTTAATTTTAGTCGTTCGCATGTATTAATTTTTAAACTAATTATTTCAAATCCCTTCTACTATTTATTGTTATAGTATCTTATTTTTTTAAATTGCTCATGTATAAATTAGCCCGAACACTATATCTATCACAAACTGCTCATGACTGAAGATTAATTATTTCCCTTAACGTGAAAGACCGGCGGTCAATTATGATACGTGATATAAATCTACTATGGGATTGTTTGTAATAAAAAATAATAAATTAATGTCTTTGCACTTTCTAAAAACTTACGCGACGCCGATTATCGCCTCCCCGTGCCCCCACCACTCCCTTCTCGCGTGGGACTTCCCATCGTCATTTCTCGCAAACGGGTGCCTCTTCAGCGTCCGCGCTCGTACCTCATGGACTCTTCGGTCCTTCCTCAGCGTCTACGTTCCAAATATTTCATCAGTTCACAAAGGGACATATCAACGTCACTTTAACTTTCTGTCATGTCTAATTTCTCTCAGATTAGTATTCATCATTAGTAGATTGTGTTTAAGATTTATAACAGTTGAAAATCGTTACATCAAATTAATTTTTTTTATTTCTGGAGTAAACTTCGCCTCGTGTAACAGTGTCTGAAAGTGGCTCGGGGCTCGGCGCGTGCAGGACGTGATTGTGTCGCGTTCCTCCTTTCTCTCTCATTCCCTTCTCGTCTTCCACCTCTCTCAACGCCGGCACCTCTCACCACTCATTCCTCCCTCCACCCGCTTCATCCTTTTCAGGCGTCCTTCCTTTTTGCCATTGGACTCTTTGCTTCTCTCTTTCGCCGCGCGCTCCACCGCCGCTGTGGAACCGGACGGCTCCCACCGCCTCCACTGGAGCTACGAGCCTCCACAAACGTAAACTCATGTTGCTCTCGTTGCTCCTAGAACTCTACCAATGGCGTAGACTCTTTCAAAGGGTTCGAATCCGACCCAATTCATCCCACCATGACAAATTTAATCGCATTTGTAATCTTCCCGTAGCATATTTTTTAGCTTGACGATTATATCCTTGTCGATCTTCTCTGACTGACAGTGACATTAGATAAGAATCAAACTGTCGATTCGTAAATGGTAAAGGATATGTAACTGGAATTCATCCACGATGTTTGTTTCAATCAGATAGCAAGACCAAATATGACTCTATGAGATCAGATTAATTTCTAGACCAATGAACTTATTCTGTAATTCTTAGAAAGACATATTGTTTTAATAGAGGGACGACGCAGATAAAGAAGAAGCACTTGAATCTCAGTGCTTCTTATCAAACTCATTACTGGCGGTGGAATCCATGGCGATAAAAGTCATTAGGTAATCAGCATCAGCTGGCAAGAGTCGCAGACCGGTAACTTTTTATCTTTAATATGCATGATTGTGTCATCATTTTCCATAATATATAAAGGTCATTCTATGAAAAGTATATATTTGATAAGGGACTTGGTTTGCATTCAATATTTCCCATGCTGGATGAATATTCGCCAAGAAAAATGTGTACACATGTTCTGATTTAATAAGAAAGACTCAAGGTATAAGAATGCAGCATTTGCTGGGTCGTAAGAGTGATGGAAATCTTTATGCAAGCTTTATGTGAACCAGGACATTGCTTTTTCAAGAGTTAAGATAGAATTGACCTATGCCTATGTACGCAACTCGACATCCGTGTAAAGTCTACTACGCCAGTGTCTCTAGGCAAGGCGCGTGGCTGGAATGCGGTGCAGTCGTTCGCATGTAATTGGCAGGGATGGGCCAATTACAAAGCTGTATGCGACGAAAATTCAATTACATCATGAAGGAAGAGATTCTTGCAATTCTAGAATCTTCTTGCTCCCGTAATCCAGTTATCATTGCAGACAGAAAAAAAATGGGAAATTGATATTACGTAATGGTATCAATCTTTTTTGCTAGTGCTATCATCATTATCGGAAGTATTTTATTATGCATCTTGAATAAGATTCAATCAAAGTGAAATTCAAATAATTACTTTACACCGCTATAAATAATTTAGCTTGTAGGTGATTCTGATCAGATCACCGATCTTCGGATTGACTCCTTGTAGGTGACAGTGGGAAATAACCTCAGAGGGCATGAGGTTTCCAGGATATTCCTGCCCCCCCCCCCCAATTTAAATGTTGCAATATTGCAAGGTTTGACTTGAAATATACTTTAATCAACTATATCGTAATGCTACCCTCGACAGGGTACGTATACGCACGACTCTAGGTAAGAATGCTCGACTTAATTACGAGAATATGTAGCGAACGAAGCAAGTCCAAGTAACCCAGAGCCATAACCACCAGCACCGGTATTGAACTGATTTGCATACCAAGCGACCACAACCTCTCTCTTTCCCAACCAGAAACGTCCTCCTCTTTCCTTATCATTTCTCTTATTTAGTCAAATAAGAAATCGCAAGTACCGACACTTGCTTCTGAAATCTGGATAATATTTCTGAATTTTAATAGTTGCAGATAACATCTCCACTTTCAATAGCACTTTTAATCTGGCAATGAGTAATCAGAATACAAACTGACCTCTTTAACCCTTTTGTCATCAAATTCAAAACTTAATTCCTTTTTCGAAGGTTCTACCCAAGGTTTTATATTCTTTCTGGTATAGAAATAAATAGAAAAACATTTCTGAATATATGGTATGAATTAAAGTACACAATACGATTGTACATGACTACGTGTGCATCGATAAAACGTAGATATGAAAGCAGATGGAGGGAAAGAAATATGGAAAGAGCTGGGCTTAGAAAAAAGATGAACCGAATAATTTATGGAGTGGTGTCGGATGTATATCGGTGGTTGGAATCGCAATACTCGTATGCACTATCGGGTGCGTTTCGCATAATGTGTCATAAATAGGCGGCGCGCACAACGCTCGCATACCATGCTGAAACAATAACCATTGTGGTGGCTGGTTCTGTTTATAAATAAGCTCTTATAAAGCCAGGTAGGGGATTCTCAAGAGTATGGGTAGTATGGGTATACTCCACCTCTACCGGTAAAGGTCTTACGTTCACCATCGACTGCTTATGCAGACCGCAAGATTTTTATCTGAAAGGCAGCTCTACTCGCAGGTGGTCTTATCAGGCCAAGGGTAAAACACCTTCTTCTTGGCGGGTTTGTACTTTCAGAGGCGCGCTTCCCCTGATCAGGATATGCCGAGGCGCCATTCGCGTGCCACTCTCAAATTAATATTCAATCTCAAAAGCACTCAAATATTCCCTTACTTTATTATTTCTTTCATTTTATATTGTGCATTTTATATATAGACTACTTATAGTTTTCAACGGTGGTGTATATCTTTTATAAAACAGTTTGCATCGAGTTAGTTTCTTTACAAAATTGCAAAATTGCTTGATCTTGGACCAGCTTGACTTTTTGTCAACGGGATAAGGGGACAAAAATGTTGAAAGATGTGAAGGATACTTGTGAGTTATTGGAAGCGAATTACTGGGGGAAAAAGGTGAGTACAGGTGCGACGCTTTGAGAGCGACTAGGGGCAGTGTCTTCAGCCACAAAAAAGAGAAGTATTCAGAGCTGAAGAAAAGTGAGTAACTACCGAGTTACTCTGAGACTGGTAACCGACACTGAGAACCGGTAGTGGTCAGGGTAATTTGAAACTGGTGCGATTTTCGCTCCTGACATCAAGTCTCCGTGTCAGACACTTGGATTGCCGTTGGCAGTCCTGCTTCCTAATTTGGTTTGCAAACACCTCCAGATAATTTTCTGCGCATCTTTTTTTCAGCACACCTATGATAACTCAAGAGGTGACAGTGTGATGCTTCAAAATACTTTCATGAGACTGAAACCAAAGATGTATGTATTATATAACTTGACTCATTTTCTTCACGGTTGTTGTCTCCTAACTTCTGTAGGAGTTTTTTTTAGTGATATATTCTTAAGTTGACGATTTGAAGGAGGATTTGTAGGTGGAACTGATTGTTTGAGTTGTTTTAAAAGGAAAAGACATAATTCTAAGTATAATAAAGAACCTGATTCTGATTCCTGTCTGCATAAATATTTCTTTTGTCAAAAAAGATGTATCGTATCCCGTTGTCGAGTACTTACTGGGAATAAAAAGTGGTACGTACTCGGTAGCCCACGCAGGATGCCATCCCACGTGATAAACCAGAGGAGTGCAAAACGGAACTTTGAGCGTGTATCCTGAGCAGAGGGTCAGATACATTCGACTGAAGCACAATGAAGGGCAAATAAATGGCCTACTTGCTTCATATTTCAGCGAAGATAGCCAATTCCGATAATACGTACATTGCAGACTATTATGTCGGACGTTTTAAACGATTTCGTCTCGGAGATGAATTCCCTGATGTTTCCACTTAGTCCTTTATGAAAGTGTTTGTGGATTCCTCAAGTTACTTAAAATTTGATTTAAAATTCTGTCCCATTTAGTGAATTTGTATTGCTTGACTTTAGCTCACTTTAGACTGAAGCCAACTGATTTTCCATATATTCTTCTGATGACTTCCTTAGGACTAAAGATAGTTGACTTCATTCATTTATTTACAATGAATCGTCTCGGCGAAATAATTTGAATCAATTCTGAGTTAAGATTTGAGTAGAAGCCACGTGGGTTTTCACGCAAAAGGTATGCACTTATTGGGTCGTATTTGCGTGGGTAGAAATCTCGTCAACGTTCCTTTTGTCGTACCCTCTTATGCAGCCCTCGCATCCTGGTCCTTGGAAGTTGAAACTCTCATCCTCGATTGTCCACGAAGAAGTCGCATGATGGTAAGGACGTATTTCACGTCGTGGGAGTTGCAATCCTTTTGCGGATATTAAAGGACAGTTTACGATCATTCGCAGTTCTCGACCTTGTTCGACGTCTAAAGATTCCTATGAAACAGTTGGCGTAGGATGTTCTGGCTATTATCATTGAGTCAAATGAGGTTACGTTCTGCAAATTCAGAAAAAGTAATGTGAAATAGAAATCAGAGTGAAACTATAGGTTCTGTGGTGACTAACCTTGACTAATCTTCCTAATAACAATTAACATATATCTTTTTGGAAAATTGCAAAAGGTTCTTTTTATAGCTCTTTGAAAATATTGCAAGTCCTTTAAAACATTGTTACTTTCCTTTTGAATTTCTTATACCTAAATGTGTGGGTGTTTACAATTAGTCTGATTTACGATCTGACTTGATTGAAATAAGATTGGATTCAATTAGACTAAATTTCACGAATGCGAGAATTATTCAGAGAGTGTACTGAACCCTAGACTGAACCCAAATCTTTTTTCGCAGGAAACGAGTCTACAGAAATTACTATACTATAACGAAGTCAGGGGGAGTAACTTCAAAGTCTAAGAGCTGCTGACTAGCCACTCATTTTCCAGCAATCAGGCCTGTTATTTCCTTAAAAATCTCTTCCTTTTCTTCTCTTTCCTCTTCCTCTAATGGACTTCCTTCTAACTTTCACCGTCTGGTTAGTGCTTTTTAATAGAGAGATGTTCCCTTTTTACGAAAATTTTCAGAATGAAGTTTGAGATTCCTTGCCCAAAGGTGAATGCACAATCTCGGTCAAAATTGTCACGGGCAACTGGCGAATCGCTTTCTCTGCCTCCGGCGACAGGAGCGGCTTGTTTCACGAGGTACTTAGCTAATTATCCGAGACTGGAAAAAGAAATTGCAAATTAAACTTATAACGATGAATCGTAACACTCAGTCATTATTATCATTTATTTCTTTCAGCTTTATGGTCCGTTTATCTTGCTGAAGAAGCACATACAACTTGTACTGCCCCCTGGGTCTCTCACCAATAAAAACCATTATCATCTTTTTATTTCTTTTAAAGGAGATGTATCATATGTTCCAACAATTGCTGAGACTAACGTACCTTTTTTTCGTTTGATAACAAGCAATGTCTTCAGCATAATGAAGAATATTAAGAAGTAAATTCTAGAGCTTATTCTAATCTTGATGAGGGCATATAGTAAAGGCAACTTAGAATAATCTTGATATGATATGTACCCGCAACATAAAGTATATATGTATCTTGAGAAAAAAAGTCGCCATTTGAGGGTCACGTATCGTGCTTATTAATGTGGTCACTTTCATTGACGTAAAATGAGTCAGAAAACCGAGTGACTCCATAGCCAGCCATTCACCTCGAATTTCTGCCGGTGAGTGCGTCAGACCAGACTTTTATCCTTCGCACTCGGTACTCGAATTATGCTTACGGATATAGTAGATGCATTTACGACACATTCTCTCCCACGCTTTTTGAGATTCGGTTCACACGATTCGATTCCAGACAATGGCATAAGTTCGAGTCGCTGTGATTTTCAAGGACGTATCCACGGGGGATTCAAAAAGGTTCATGATTTCATATGGTATTTTAAACCACACAGAAAAAATCTCCCTGAACCTTAAGGGCCAAAAATAAGGTCTCAAACACTGAGTTCTAAACCGTAAGTCCTAAACTGCAAGTCAAAACTATTGGTTTCAAAACATTAGACCTAACAACAAGGTTTAAAGCATTAAGTCCCAAAACGCAAGTCCCGAACTACAATCTGTAACAGTTAGGCCTAAAATAATTTTCCGAATATAACGGACTAACGGGCACCCGACCGAGAATACCAGGGTTTACACAAGGGTCTACTAAATTCTAAAAATGAAGACTGTTTACAAAAGTGAGAGAAACCTGGCAAAATACTTTCAGCTCCAATCTAATAAGGCTAAGTGTGCGATGCAATCGGAAATAAGTGGCTTCAATCACCAATTGCAGAAACTTTTCCGTAAGTGTCCAAGTTGTTTCATTACTCTAGATACGATTTTCAAGGTGTATCTCACAACTACCAATATTACCACTTACGGTAGAAGGGTTCGCAATTAAATGACCAGTTCGGGGCTTGAGGCTTGTATCGAGATTCTAGAACTTGCGGCAACGGTACCTCGTGCGATATTAACCCCGACATACAATTTGTCACAAAACTTCCATCCACTAACAGCAATAAATATGTGTGCATACTCCTGGGGCCTGTCATTAATACATCGCGAATAATATTCCGGGAAAGATTTCTTCTTTGATAAATTGGCGCAATTCATCTACCACAAGACCATTACTCTCAGATTTACATCTTGACTTTGCTACCTTAAAACAAAAGTAAAGGAAAATAGTCTACTGATGTTAAAATAATATAAGGCATAAGGCTGCTGATTTTTGTCTATGACCTTTTTGCACCTTTTTTGTGTTTCTAGAAAGTATAGACAATACCGGATTCACACCACAGGAAAAAAAGACCATGGTCTGTTTTTACTCGCATGATGTTTTTTTTTGCTTGACAACTCGGTAATCG
Organism: Melikaiella ostensackeni; assembly: GCA_032362435.1. Classification (NCBI taxonomy): domain Eukaryota; kingdom Metazoa; phylum Arthropoda; class Insecta; order Hymenoptera; family Cynipidae; genus Melikaiella; species Melikaiella ostensackeni. Next base: position 41,188,456 of record JAUMHM010000078.1, on the reverse strand, counting down.
AAAACTCTAATAATGAAAATTAAAAAGGGACAGCAAAATTTCAGGAAAGCCTAGGGCGGCCTGAGACCTGAATCCGGGTCTGAATATATACTGCGTATTGTAAAATGAATTCAGCCTTGAAAGTGGTAACGAGAATCAACCATTTTAATACCAAATCCTGAAGTATATTTAAATAACAGCTGAATATTCATTCTCATCCTTAGTAAATGACCATTTGAGGTTTATGTTTTATTGACTGGATGATGAATTGACTGAAATGAGTGAATGGAATTGACTGCAGTTGACCCTAAGAGCCTGTAGGCTACTCTTTTTTGTTTCTCGATGGGTAATGATTGCAACATCGCGATGTTTCGATGCTATCGGAATAGTGTTGTATATCGAAGTACACGTGGAATAATGCTGGTTCACGCGAGCGAATCGTACCTCACGTACATACGTATGTCGCATTCCGTGCCCACGCACATGACTCAACGCGTGCCGCGGCTGACCAGCCTCTAAGGATGATGACATGACGCCAAGTCACAGATCTAGGTGTCAGAGCTGACTCATGTTCACTGACGATTAACTCTCTTATCGATAGTTTCTTTCGCTTCGACTTGATCCTGATTGGTCATTTTCACAAAGCCCTATTTATGCTCTTCAATTGTTAATTACTATTCACTAGATATGGGGGGTATTACAAACATTGCTGTTACACCGAGAAAACTAGATAAAATATGGATATTACCACATAATATCTAGATGTTATCTCACGAAATCTCTAATTTTTTCCAATGTACGAGATATGACTGTCTAATAGCAGATGATTCTAACGTTATTTTAATCTGAGATGTCAATTGTCAAAATCCGAGATATTATCGGATAATAACCGAAAACCTATAATCTGATATGTTAAATGTAAACATTTAAATGTTAAACACAAGTATCTGAGCTGTTAAATTCAAGTGCCTAAGATATTAGAACTGTAGCTAGCATGTAGTCGTGCGCGCGCACGTACGCTCTTCTTGTGCTGAAGTTGAATCTTTGATTTTCGACAAGCGTGACGAGCGTGACAGCGTCTTCGCGTGTTTTAGTACTAATTACATTATTATAACTGAGCTGAATTTCGACTTGTGTTTTCTGGTCGCGTTTTGCGGATTTATGTTTTAGTAAGTATGGATTTTTCATATTTCATGATTACAAAGTTCCAAGCAAAGAAAGCCTAAGCTCTGAATAAAGAAACTATGACTTTCCAATAGAATTTTCTTGGCATAAAATTATTTTCTTGAGAGATTACTAGAATCCTTTTTGGAATATGGATGTAACAGATATAAGCAGTTTATTGAGAAAATAGGAAGTTGACGACTCTACAATAAAAAGTTTCGGAGGAACTTTTCGTGTTCTTTAAGTATTATAGCAATTTCGGAGCATTGACGCTTCGTATAGAAACCAATAATGCACTTCCTGTAAAGACGGCTTGCATAGAAAAGAATTACAGAATTTCAGATTTTATCGTGAAAACTGAATATTGTTTCCATTCTATTTCAAATCTGATTTTTCCACGAAGCTCCAATCCACAATAAAGTAATACATTTTCTTGAAATGTTTCTTAAAATGTTCCAAGTTCCCAATGCGGCTCCAATTTTTCTAGGTTGAAAAATTGCAATGCATATTAATTCAAATTGGAAGAATTAACTACTGAAAGCAAAAGAATAATTTTCACTTTTTCGCTAAAATCTGATATTCTTCAAGTCTTCTCTATTGAAGCCTTATTCTTACCGGGTTTTTCAGAAATTTCGAAATTCTGCAGTTTTTATATACTTCACGCTTGAATGTGTTTTTATAAAATCGATGTGAAACCTATAAATAATTTTGATATAATTTTCATTTCAGAGAACAAAGTCGATCCAGGCACGATACGGTTGTAATGTTGATGTTGCCGATGAGTTTTCGATATTCGCGAACATGAAAGAAATTTTAGGTTCTCATCGGACCAGTAAAGTGATATTTATAATGTGCATAACGTTTTATTTTGATTTGTAATAAATGTTAAAATCATTTTCGATAACTTTTAAATCCAATTATATCGTATTTATTTGTATGTGTATTACATTCGATTAATTTCAATCAGTCACTTTGCCTGATGCATCAATGTAATATCGACCAAAATGAATTATTTCAGTCACTTCGGTCGATGATAAATCTATTTCTCAGTCAAATTCACTTATTTAAATTGATAATGCACATACAAACAAATCTCTGTATTCTCGATAATTATCGATAATATTCATAAGATATTACTCTTCAACATTATAGTTATTAAACAGTAGCATATAAAATAATCCACTCTGATATCTGGGATGTTAAAATTTAACACCTCTGATACTTAATAATAATATCCAAGGTATTACCAGTTTCAGAGTCTCGGCTTCTAACCTTAATATCTCAGATATTTAGAATAAGTATCTGAGATATTTAGAGTAAGTACCTCAGATATTCAGAATAAGTATCTCAGATATTATGACTTAAAATCTGTGGATGTTAAATCTAAATATCTAGTCCTTTGTCCCATAGTTAAATCACAGATATATTACGACTTATTAACCAGATGTTAACTGCCAGTATCCATTTCTCTCCGTGTACCGTAAACCGGGGCTAAGTGGCGCATTTATGGGGAAAGCGGCACACACTTAATTCTGTATTAAAAACACGGTAATGCTTCTTATACATTTTTCTATTCACGTTTTAAAATTGTTTATTGCACGCCTTTATGTTTTTTACCTAGAAGAAGCAAATATATCATTCAGAAATGCAGAACCAAGGGTGCGCCGCTTTCCCACAAATGCGCCGCTTAGTCCCGGTTTACGGTAGTGAAAATTTCACTAAAGGAGAAGCTTTTAGCAGGTTAGATAAATTATTGCAATAATACATGTATAACATGTAATGTATCATTTCCTTTCTATTTTTCGAAGTGACTGGTAACTTAATTTTTGTTACATTTAAGTTATTTAAAATTTTTAATAAATCACTATTCATTTTGTGAAAGGATTCTTTGCTAAAATAAGGATCAGTCACTACGACTTTTCTATAACAATTCTGTATTGCAATTTAATGAACTGCTGACTAGGACGTCCTAAAAAACCCTACGTTTTTTATCACGCTCTTCCTCAACCTATTTCCTTCTTTAAAAAAGTAAATGCGTTTTTTTTTATTTAAGGAAAAGATTAAACCGCGGGCCTGGGACCTAAACAGCCCCGAAATTATTAAAACTATCAATTAACGGTAATTTCAGAAAAAATTATAAGTGGCAGAAAGTACCAGACGCTGAGGAAAAAAAACTTAACCCAATTAGACCATTTACAATTGGGGATAGAACCCTGTGGTTTTAAGGTCTCGATTTATGTAGTGAAATATCCAAAGAATTTTGTGTAAAATTTTCAAAGTGCACAATTTGATATTTCAACTTCTATAAGAGGTAGTTTTTGACGCTTAGGAGTAGTATTTTTGTTCCAATTGGATCAAACTATTTTTTGTCGATGTCTGATACCATCAGTTGTATTTTCTTTATAATCCCTAGCAAAGTATGATAATTGATGCATCTATAAATAATAATAAAAATTAAAATTGAGAGATATTCTCAAAATTGTAACTCTGAGTGACATCTGGCGGAGAAACTGAGAACTGTTGCCTACCCATCTTCGTGAATAAGGTACCTTCCGATCAGTCGCAAGCTGCGATAAGTGCATGCTGGGATGTCATTCTACAGGCGCTCAGCTCTCAGATTGAATTTTCTTAATTTTAATAACAATGAAAAATCGATTTGAAAATTAATTGAATTTAAATTTTCAAGTTTTTGTCCTCAAGGAAAATTTGTTATTTTTTAATTCAAAGACTTTTTATGCCTCACACATATACACATATGGGATGATGGTAAAAAGTTGTCAAATGTCGACTTTGACTTTTTTTTGAAAAGGAACTTTGAAAAACCGACTGAATTTTTGTTAATTATTACACACCCAAAATAGAACGAAAATAACCATTTCAGAGATCAAGAATCACATTTGTAGTGCAGATAAATTTTACAACGAAAATGATGTATATCTGCGTGTTGTGTTAATACAAGCGGATTCGAAATAATTTTTTTTGTGTGAAATCAACTAAACTAGTTTTAAAATAATGTTTTTCAATTAATTCTATCACGAATGTATTTTCAGGAGATTATAATATGATAAATTACCTTCGTTTAAAGCGTTTCGGATCAAAATTGGAAACTCGAAATTTCATTTTTTTTTTATAGCTCAGCACTTTGCCTTTATATAAATAAAGGCAAATTTGAAAGCACATTTTAAGAAAAGGATTAATGATAATTTTTAGTCAATAGTTCTTTCTCTAATCAATTTTGTGTTAAACTTCGGCGAAAATTATTCTTTTCGCGCTTTATTTGACAATGCATTGACATTTCCAATGTTCTTCTCATTTTATTAGAAATCATTTAAAAAGTGTTAACGAATTCGGTAACACGAAAGTTATACGATGCATATTTTGCAAAATTTTGTTAATCTTACAAACAATTTACATTCTTGTAATTATGAGAACACTAACGTAGGAATATAATTTTTTTTCTCAGATTTTTTAAATTTATTTTTTCTGAGTTTTATCCTAAAACATGAGTGTTACAGAGTGGAAACTAAACTTCAGGAACAAACTTTTGAGCATAATTAAGCACCTTTAAAACTAAAATATTTATCTCCGTAAATAATTCTAAGATTTCTCAACTTGATGCAGATAATCCTTATAAGCAAAGTTCATCCACAAAATTCTTTTGTTTTAAATTATTCAATTTTGGCGTGCGAATTTGTATTTGAGAATATTCAAAAAGTGGAAATTTCAGCTATATTTTAGTCTCCCATTACTAAACAAAATAAACTGAAATTTTGAAGCTCTTCTGAAAGCTACTTCGATGTGAGTACTTCATTTCAGGATTATTAAAAAGAATCTATTAAATCATGGAAATGGGTAAAATGTCCGGGACCTTAGGTATCATAACTTCTTGGCAATGAATCATATATGCACACATAATTCTATCGATTACTTGTTATTGCAGTATCAATCGAATCAGAATATTACAATTAAATTTTCGTGTTTTTCATTTCTAACGAAAAAAAAACATTTAATGAAGAATTTCAAATTGAAAAATTTAAAGTTTGAAATTTCAAGTCTAAGGATTAAAACTAGTTTTTTGGTTTTGTACTTAGGGTTGAAAAAAGCCACGAGCAAATGTTCTGAGGAGTAAATATTGAAGAATTTAAAATAGAAGCACTAAAGGTTATTTAAAAATAAAGCATACTTTTGATGTGAAACTATAAATGTTAAAAAATTTGACTTTTTTTTTACTTTTTCAAAAATTTGTTTTTTGGTTCTGTACTGAGGGTCGCCAAAAGCCACGAGCAAATGTTCTAAGGATTGAATATTGAACGATTTAAAATCAAAGTACAAAAGACTATTTTAAATCAAAGCATTCTTTCGATGTGAAACTATCAACATTCAAAAATTTTAAATTGAAACCTTGAAAATTTGATCATCCTTAACTGAAGCATGCAAAACTGCAACTTTCAAGTCATCAGCATTCAGTGTAAAAAATTTCAAAATCACACTTAAAATATTACAAGTTTCGTCAACTATAATGATTGAGGGTTCTAAAAAGAATAATTCGTTATACGTTCAAACTGAATAATATTCCATTTTTAGCGTTCAAAAACGAACATTTATTAATTTTTCAAATTTCTCTCTTGTAAAATTAATCAAATTTTACTGGGAATCAGTAACGTTATTCAATTAGCAATAACTCACTGAAATTCTAGTAGATTTGACTGATTTTATAGTATCAAAATTCAATAGTCATGATTCAAGATTCAATTTTTATAGAAACTGAATAAACAATTTTTTTCTCAAATTCATTGACATATCAACACTTTTTAAAATGTTTATTTAAACAAAAAATTTGATAAAATAATGACAAGAAAATGATAAAATGTTTTACTTTACCCTTTACCTTTTTAAACATTTCAATCTGGTGAATATTAAGTAAACCTCTTCGAATAATTTCTTATCTTTGAAATACTTGAATTCTTGTGAAATCTTTTTTTTGAAATTCCAAAAATGTTCTAAATCTTATAAATGTTTGTGAAAATCTTAAAAAAATTTTGTTGAATCCTT
>JAUMHM010000078.1:41169500-41182161 GCA_032362435.1 Melikaiella ostensackeni | reverse complement strand
CTGAAGCAATTTAAATTGTATTCAATTATTGGACCCTAAAGCCAATTCGATCACCAAAAATTCCAAAATAATTAAAGCTAAAAGTCGTGAAACTTTTTAGTCATCTCGAAAGTTATCCTAACAAAATATCGTTAAACTTTACCTGAAGAGCGATGAGTTTTTTTGAAAATGGAAAAGAGACTGTTCTCTTTAAGAATAAATATTCGGTTTTAAGGCAGAGGATATCTGAATGTAAATAGAGAATAATACCAACTTGGATGAAATATCAAATTTAATAAGAGCCTTGAGAATTCCAGTCACGTGAAGGTATAGGGAAGCAGGCAATCACCTTTTGCGAAACACGTGTATTCTGAGATCTTAACAACGTCAAATCTAGCATCACCATAGGTATCCATTGGCCGCTGGTTATGGTGGTTACACAACTATGGAGGTCGGATCTTCCTCGGATCTAACAAGCGGCTCATTTCAGATCTTTAGGATTATAAAGGCTAAGTCGGATTTCCAACAATCTTTTTACCTTCGCACTGGCACACCTGACAAGTTTCTGTTTATCCGCTTCTACACGTGTCACGAGGTCAAATTCGCTGTTTAATTACAAGTCGGTAAGGCTGGAATCTCCGCAAAGAACGTTCATAAAACAAGAAATTCTTTCAATTTAAAGATCAATTTTAATATCGGTTCAAGAGTAAAATAAATTTCTCAAAGATTTTATTTTTTAAAGAAAATAGATTCTGGAATGTACGTACAACAGTTCAAAAGTTTCTTACATTTGGAACTTAAAAAAAAAAGTGGAAGTTCATGGTTTTTGTACAATTGCCGGAAATTTATGAAAAATGTGGAAAAGTTATGGAAATGCTGGAAAAATGGTGGACACTTTAGAGAATGGATCAAATGGTTCAAACTTTTGGAAACTTATGGGAATTTTGTTCGAAATTTATGGAAATTTATAAAAATGCTTGCAGCTTTTGGAAATCTTGGTGACGCTGGAAGGGCAATGGAAAATTATAGAAGTTTCGCAGCTTGTCAATTTTTATTCAGGGTTGTGAGTTCTTATCACATTTCTGAAGTAATGAATGGTCTTTCCACATCTTAAAGGCCAAACTGCAGGAGGCTGGTCCCCTCCTTAGTATACAATACAAGCCGATCATATTTTCTTTGGTTCTGGCTCCTTTTTTATACTTTTCTTTGAATAACCAAAATTTGGTGGGACTGATGTTATGAATGGACACTTCACCTTATACCGACTTAGCTGCTCAGTTTGATCATGATTTTATGCTTATGAAAAATATTTATCGCATTTAGTTGGTAGTTGCGTTCAAACTAGAAATAATTACTAATAAAAAGTATAATGAATGTGTATCTCCTAGATTATTATGGGTTAGAATGAAAGTGGGTGTCAGAAGGCTATTTATTATAACGTGCTACGCTCCAGTTGATGGTGATAGTGGTGATGTAAAAGATACCTTCTGAGACTCGTTAAATGATATTATTGGTACTTGCGATCCTTGGGAAAGAATCATTCTACTCGAAAATATGAATGGTTTGGTTGGTGAGCAACGTGACAGAACCGACAGGGTACTTGGTCATTTCGGAGACCAAAAACGAACGATAACGGGGGGAAATTGATTAGCTTGTGTTTAGAGAAAGGTTTTTCATTACAAATACTTGGTTAAGACATAAAATGATCCACATGTATCCCAAGTTCTGTAGAAGTCCCTTGAAATTTGTAAAATCTCCTAAAACCTTTAAAATACCTGGTGGTCCTATAATATCCCCTAAATGTCCGCTAGAATGCAACAAAGAACTTCCCAGTCATTAAAATTGAAAAATTTAATCTTTTGAAGCTGCAATTTTTTAATTTGAAACAATCACAAGTAAACTACTAATAAATCTGTCAAAGTGAAACTTTTCTGAACTCAAAACCATTGAAATAAAAAAAAATACTCTTCCAAATCAGAAAAAAAAATTGAAAACGAAAGTTTTCTGCCTTCTAGCTCAACAAAAATTGAAGAATTTTAAATAGCAAACCATCCAAATTCAACTAAGTACAATTGTACATATTCTAAAAAACGTTCAGAATGACATTTTGAATACTAGAAACTTTCTAAATTGAACGATTCTAAACTTCGTTTAAAACTGAACACTTTTTTAATTAGAATTGTAAAATAAAAACTTTTCTCATACTGGTATCTTTTTATTTGAATTATTTTACATTAAATCGTTTAGAATTAATAATTGTCAAATTGTCATTTATATTTTTGAATAATAAACAGTTTCAGTTACACATGAAAAATTTACAAAATGAAACAATTGAAATGTTAAGATCCAAAATTGAAAAGATAGCACTCGGAAATTTTAACAATTCGCAATTATTGAACGAATCATCAAGTATTTGTGCTTTCAATACATTCAAATACCTGAGTAAAAATCATTCAAAATCGCTTGCATATAAATTAAATTAAACTTATTCATTACGTTCCTCTGAGAAAAACTTTGCCCTTTGGGATCTTTGAAATCACTTGGAATCCCTTAAAGTTTTATTTGATTTCATTTTTTTCCAAAGTACTTTGGAAATACCTTAATATCAAGCTTAAAACCTTTGAAAATCCTACAAAATGCCTTGACATCCATCGACTTTTTTTAAATCCCTTGAAATTCTTTGGAATATTCTTAAATAACTTAAAATCTTCAAAATCCTTTGAAATTTTATTAATTTCTTCATATCTCTGAAATATATTGAAATTCGTGGAAGTGCTTTGGAATAGAATTTAATTTGTTCCCCAAAATTCACTGTAAATTCGTTAAAATCCCACAAAATCCCTTGCAATCTTTGAGATTCTTGGAGATTCAATAAAAAACTTTCCCCTTTGGGATCTTTGAAATCATTAGGAATCCCTCAAAGTTTTATTTGATTTCATTTTTTTCCAAAGTTCTTCGGAAATCACTTAAAATCGAGCTTAAAACCTTTGGAAATCCTACAAAACGCTTTGACATCCATTGACTTTTTTTAAATCCCTTGAAATTCTTTGGAATATTCTTAAATAACTTAAAATCTTCAAAATCCTTTGATATTTCGTTAATTTCTTCATATTCCCGTAAATTATTGCAATTTGTAGAACTGCTTTAAAATAGAATTTAATTTGTTCCCCAAAGTTCACTGAAAATTCGTTAGAATCCCACAAAATCCCTTGCAATCTTTGAGATTCTTGGAGATTCAATAAAAAACTTTCCCCTTTGGAATCTTTAAAATCACTAGGAATTCCATAAGGTTTTATTTGATTTCATTTTTTTCCAAAGCTCTTTAGAAATCACTTAAAATCGAGCTCAAAACCTTTGGAAATTTTACAAAATGCTTTGTCATCCATTGACTTTTTTAAATCCTTTGAAATTCTTTGGAATATTCCGAAATAACTTGAAATCTTCACGATCCTTTGAAATTTTGTTAATTTCGTTATATTCCTGTAAATTATTGAAAATCGTGGAAGTACTTTAAAATAGAATTCAATTTGTTCCCCAAAGTTCACTGAAAATTTGTTGAAATCCCAAAAAATCCCTTGCAATCTTTGAAATTCTTGGAGATTCAATAAGAAAATTTTCCCTTTGGAATGTTTAAAATGACTAGGAATCCCTTAAAGTTTTATTTGATTTCATTTTCTTCCGAAATTCTCTAAAAATCCCTTTAAATTCAGCCTAAAGCCTTTGGAAATCCTACAAAATGCTTTGACATCCATTGACATTTTTTAAATCTCCTGACATTCTTTAGAATATTTTCAAATGACATAAAATCTCAAAAATCTTTAATATTTTGTTAATTCCTTCATATCCCTTAAAACTACTAAAATTCGTAGAAGTGCTTTAAAATAAAATTTAATTTGTTCCCTAAAGTTCACTGTAAATTCGTTCAAATCCCTTAAAATCCCTTGAAATCTTTAAAATTCATAAAAATCTATTAAAGTCAGTTGGAATCTCTCGAATATAAATTAAATTAGACTTATTCATTAAAGTTCTCTAAAAAAATTGTTCATTCCTAGAAATCTTTGAAATCCCTTGAAATTTTTGAAATTCTTGGAGATTCTATAAGAAGCTTTTTCCTTTGGAATCTTCGAAATCGCTAGGAATCCCTTCAAATTTTATTTGATTTTCATTTTTTTCCAGAATTTTCTAAAAATTCCTTAAAATTAAAATCAAACCTTTGGAAATCCTACAAAATACTTTGACATCCATTGACATTTTTTAAATCTTTTGAAATGCTTCAGAATATTTTCAAATGACCTAAAATCTTCAAAAATCTTTAAAATTTTGTTAATTTCTCCATATCCCTTGAAACTACTAAAATTCGTAGAAGTGCTTTAAAATAAAATTTAATTTGTTCCCTAAAGTTCACTGTAAAATCGTTCAAATCTCTCAAAATCCCTTGGAATCTTTGTAAATCGTAAAAATCTATTAAAGTCATTTGGAATCTCTCGAATTTGAATTAAATTAAACTTATTCATTGAAGTTCTCTAAAAAAATTTTCTAACTTCTAGAAATCTTTGAAATCCCTTGAAATTTTTGAAAATCTTGGAGATTCAATAAAAAACTTTCCTTTTTGGAATCTTCGAAATCGCTAGGAATCCCTTAAAGTTTTATTTGATTAATTTTTTTCCAAAGTTCTTTAGAAATCACTTAAAATCGAGCTTGAAACCTTTGGAAATCCTACAAAATGCTTCGACATCCATTGACTTTTTGAAATCCCTTGAAATTCTTTATTATATTCTTAAATAACTTGAAATCTTCAAAATCCTTTGGAATTTTCTTAATTTCTTCATATCCCTGAAAATTATTTAAATTCGTAGAAGTCCTTTAAAATAGAATTTAATTTGTTCCCCAAAGTTCACTGTAAATTCGTTAGAATCCCCCGAAATCCCTTGCAATCTTTGAAATTCTTGGAAATACAATAATAAACTTTCCCCTTTGGAATCTTTGAAAACACTAGGAATCCCTTAAAGTTTTATTTGATTTCGTTTTATTCCAAAGTTCTCTAAAAATCCCTCAAAACTCAGCCTAAGACCTTTGGAAATTCTACAAAATGCTTTGAAATCCATTGACATTTTTTGAATCTCTTGAAATTCTTTAGAATATTTTTTAATAACTCAAAGTCTTTAAAAGTCTTTGAAATGTTTCCAGTTCCTTCAAACCCCTTGAAATTATTGAAATGCGTAGAAGTGCTTCAAAAGAAAATTTAATTTGTTCCCTAAAGTTCACTGTAAATTCGTTAAAATCCCTTAAAATTCCTTAAAATATTTGGAAATCGTAAAAATTTATTAAAGTCAGTTGGAATCTCTCGAATTTGAAATAAATTAAACTTATTCATTGAAGTTTTCTGAAAAAACTTTCTAATTCCTAGAAATCTTTGAAATTCTTGAAATCTTTGAATCCCTTGAAATCTTTGAAATTCTTGAAGATTCGATAAAAACTTTTTCTTTTGGAATCATTGAAGTCACTAGGAATCCCTTAAAGTTTTATTTGATTTCATTTTTTGCCATAGTTCTCTAAAAATCCCTTAAAATTGAGCTTAAGACCTTTGGAAACCCTACAAAATGCTTTGACATATATTGACTTCCTTTAGATCTCTTGAAATTCTTTAGAATATTTTTAAATATCTAAAAATCTTTAAAATTCTTTGAAATTCTATTATTCCCTTCATATGCCTTGAAATTGTTGAATTTCGTAGAAGTGCTTCGAAATAAAATTTAATTTGTTCTTTAAAGTTCTCTACAAATTCGTTAAAATCCCTATAAATCCCTTAAAAGTCTTTAAAATCCCTAAAAATTCCTTAAAATCCCTTGAAATCTTTGAGAATCGTAAGAATCCACTAAAGTAAGTTAAAATTATTTTAAATCTCTTGAATGTAAATTAGGTTAAAGTTGTTCATTAAAGTTTTCTGGAGAAGATGTTCAAATCCCTTGAAATCTTCGGAGATTTAATAAAATTCTTCAAATAATGTGAATGTCTGTGAAATAGATTAAAATCGCATGAAATTTTTGAAACAGCTAAGAATCCTTTGAAATTCAATGTCATTCTATTTATTTTTCAAAGTTCTCTAACAATTTCTTGAAATCTTTGGGAATCCTTTCAAATCTTCGGAAATGTTTGGAAGTCTCGAAAATTCTCTAAGATCCCTTGAAATGTTTCGAAATATTACTAAATCTGTGGGAATATTTTCAAGTCCCTTGAAAACCGAAGAAAACCTTCCAAATTGGTTGAAATATTTATAAATCCCATAAAAACCTCTCAAAAGCCTTGAAATCCGTTAAAATCTTTTGGAGTCCCTTTAAATCCCGTGGAATGGAATCCTGTGAAATACCTTGAAATATGTAATTTGAAATCCTATGTTATATAAAAAATAAACCATTCTTTTGTAGATTCTCTATTTTTCGCATCAATTCTTTCCATATTTTAACATTATTTATTTGCATACTGATTTTCTTATAATTATTTTCTATAATGATTTTTCTAGAATCGCGAAAAAATTATAAGAAATTGAGGGCTCGGGTGCAATAACAGGAAGAGCGCTTGAAAACGCGGAAAAGTATTGTCCAAGCGTCTCGTGATATCCAAATTTTAAAATACAAAAAATCAAAATTTCAAAATTATGAACTTGCAGAGAAAAACAAGGCGAAACTTCTTTCTATTTGAAGTTTTTTTGTCCGATTGATATTTTTAATAATAAGAATGAAAAAGTAGAAAAAAATTTCCCCAATTTCAATTATTTTTTAAAACATAAATAATCAAAACTCAGTCAAATATAATTGAAACTGTTCGAAATTTGGTACACGCACGCAGCATACCCTACCAATGCAGTATACCCTACAAAATGAAGAAATAAATGAAAACTTCCTATTCCTCAATAATAATTAATTGCATATTGAGACTGATCGATAAGCACGTTTTTTTAGTTTCGGCGAAGAAAAGTACCGAGAAAACTTCAGAGTTGAAAGAACTTTCAGTGAGACATTTGTTCCTCACTATTGAAGTAAGATTTTTTGGAATTTTTAGATTGATTCATTGAAAATTGAGGGAATTATTCATTATGTAACAAAGCACGCGATGTCATCTATGATTGCAAGCGCTTCTCAACGTTCGCCTGTACTCTCGCCGGTACTCGCCAATAATGGACGCGACTTTCAATTATTAAACATTTAAAATGCTGCCCCTCCCCTCAATTATTAGAAAATCCACTGCCTTATATGTTTTAACTTTTCTTTGTTATGAACAAATTCACATTCTGACCATTTTTTCATGAATAGGCTTAATTGTCTTTGTGGAATCAATTCGAAATGTACTGACATACTGAAAGCAAGGAGTTTTTGGCAAGACATTTCAAGTTGTTTCGGCAAAAAATGAACCCTATTCATCAGAAAATGTTCAAAATGTGCACTTTTTTATAATTATTTTTTATGTAATTAACAGTTTTTAACACTATGAAAAATATGACAGCAAGGAGTCTTTATCAAGACATTTCTAGTTCAATCCGCAAAAAGAAATGAACCTACTTAGGAAAAAATGGTGGAAATGTGCATTTGTTCACAAAAATTATCTGAATAATTGATAAATAGCAGCTATTCTTAACATATTGTAATCGTAAATCAATATCTGCCATATCTTATACAAAAGGTATGGATTTAAAATAGCTATAGTTAATGCGAATTACGAAAAAATGACTTTTGTTAATTCGTTTGTTTATAATATTGAAAACAATTTTTGTTCTCACTTTGATCTGCTGGAAATTTTTTCAAATTATTTATTACATTGATTTATGATCTTTTATAATGAATTTGAAGGTCTTAAAAGAAATGGTATCTCTGAAGAAATAGACAAAGACTAGTTTAAAGTTTGTTATTAAATGACAAATTTTTCTTCAGTCGAAGTGAAATATTCGAAGTTATTCATTGTATCTGGAAGACATTCGGTCATTTCTAAACAAAAAAATCAAAATCCGTTAAGAATTTTGCTGTCAGGCGATTTTTGTCCAAAAAAGGTATTCCCCCACCCCCGTGAGTTCGGGGTTCTTTAATGAACTTTAATTTACATGCGCAACAAAAGTTTTACAATTCATTGAATAATTCAACAGGACAAAATTCTAAAAATTATATTAATTTAAATTTTTTAAATAAAATTAAGATACCATTCTTCCATTACCTTGTTCCTGCAATCTTTTGTCACATTTCCCTTACACTTGCTTTTGTTTTCGGCCCACTTGAAATTCTGACATATTTCACGAACTTAAAAATAACTAAAAATGTCCAATTATAATGTTTTACAGTGTAATAGAACAAAAAGTATGTATTCAATTTGATCTAGTAAATCAGAGAGCGACCTGCACAGTCCGAAAAAATTCGAGACACTGAGGCCTTTTCATAGCGAAAATTTTAAAACAAAGGCAGTAGATGGTTTTTTTACATTCTTTATTACCGTGGAGAAGAAAACAAAGTAGAGGGTGAAAAAAATTGCGAAGAAAAAATTTTCCGCTTTTTAATTGAATTCTGAATCACTAAAAACAAAGAAAAGTCAAAAACATATGAATCGGTCGATTTTCTATCAATTGGAGCTAAGAGGCAGGTTTTGAAATATTTAATTATTATTGAAAATTCGCGTCCTTTATAGGCGAGTACCGGCGAGTGTACAGGCGAACATTGAGAAGCGCTTGCAATCATAGACGGCGTCGCGTGCTTTCTTACATAATCGATATTTCCGTCAATTTTCAATGAATCAATCCAAAAATTTCCAGAAATCTTACTTCAATAGTGAGGAACAAATGTCTCACTGGAAGTTCTTTCATCTCTGAAGTTTCCTCGATACTTTTCTTTGACGAAACTAAAAAAACGTGCTTATCGATCGGTCCCAATTTGCAATTAATTATTATTAAACCATAGGAAGTTTTCATTCATTTCTTCATTTTGTAAGCATTGCTAGGGTATATTGCGTGCGTGCACCAAATTTCGAACAGTTTCAATGATATTTGGCTGAGTTTTGATGATTTATGTTTTGAAAAATAATTGAATTTTGGGAATTTTTTTTCACTTTTTCATTTTTATTAATAAAAATATTCATCGGACGAAAAAACTTCAAATAGAAAAAAGTTCCATTTTGTGCTTTTCTACAATTCCATGTTTCTCAAATTTTAATTTTTCGAACTTCAAAATTTGGATTATAGGTGTAGAAAATCATTACACTCTTATACTGAATTTCCTGTTATATTCTTTCGTAAGGGGGGATTGCGTGGGATTGTAAAAGATTGCATGGGGTTGCAAAACATTGCATGGGATTGCATGAGATTCCACGGGATTGCATGCAGATTGCAGTGCATGAGATTACAAAAAATTGTATTATATAGAGATCACTCGAGATTTTGTAGAGATTGCATGGAATTACATCGAGATTGCATGGGATTACATCGAGATAGCATGGGATTACAAGTGATCGTAAGGGATTGCATGTGATTGCACGAAATTTTACAGAGATCGCTCGAGATTTTACAGAGATTGCATGGGATTGCACGAGATTGCATAAGATTTCAGAGAGAGTGTACACCAGATTGCAGGAGTAATTAACCCCTCGAGAAGAGCTTTAGTGGATGTGGTTGGAATAAAGAATATGGATCTACCTATAGATTTATCAGTCAGTTTGAGTGTCTGCGTATGAATCGTGAAGTATAAATTAATTTGATAACCGTACTTCTTAAACAGTTTATCTACGATTCTAAAAATTCAAAAACCTGCAAGCATCATTGACGGAAGCGTGTGACCGAGAGATGCCTAATTTTTATATCCATCGAGTGATATACACGATGCCAGACCCTGCAACCCGAGGGGACATTTTGCACATATCCCGGTAATTCCGAGGAATTCAGAGCACTGCGATAAATCAGAGTGATGTAGATGCGTCGGGTCCATGGGAACATGGTCTCTGCCTATAGAACGGTCGCTGCCATGCCATGATTTGTCATAGGTATGTCTGCTGCGCCTAATTGTAGGTCCAACACGCAATTATCCGGTGCTTAAGCTTAATTTGGATGATTGAGACGATAATCGTTCTGATCCCGATAGCCGTTGAAAAAATTTCACTTTCTTTTTTGCACAAGTGCATAGCCACCCGGTGAGTTTAACACCCGGCAATCATTCTATTATGTCTAGATTTATGCCAAGCGCGGTAATTTCTCGAAACTCCAGAAGCAAACTCAACTCGTGAGAAACGACACTTTTTCCAGCTCATTCACTTTCCCATAATTTATTTCAATTTATAATTGATTTAGGTGAAGTGACTTTCATTTCAGGAAATGAAATATAAATTTACAGTAATTCCAGTAACAAACTCGAGTCGTTAGAAGATTACACTATTTTATTTTTTATTACTTGAAAAGAATTTATTTTCAATTTTGATCAATTTAACTTGAATGGAATTATGATGAATATTTTGCAACAAGGCCCATAATACACTTAAGAAGAGGAGAACAAATTTAGAAAACGAAAAAAAAGTGAAATGCTATTTTGATTTAATTTTGAATTTAATTTTATAGGCGCAATTTTAAATGTCGGCAATCCAAAATCGAACAATATTAAGTAGGAACTTATATCAGAATTTAGCAATTTAAAATTCAAACGTTGAAAATTGAGCAATGAACTAAGATTTCTAAATGATAATTGATGAATCACATTTATAAATCTTTAATTGAAAATATATTATATGTATAGCTGAATTTGAAATCTTGGAAGTCTTAATATAGTGCTAATTGAATCGAAATAATTCTGACAGAGATTTGAAATTTATAATTCATTTCACAGTTTACGTTGCAATTTTAAAGATTATAAAGGCATAATCGAAATAAAAATAAGTGGAATCAATAGGAGAATTTGTTTTTAAATTTCTTATATTATTTTAAAACTTGAGTTTAAGCTTGTAGGGCAGCATGCCATGAGGGCCTAGCCCACATTTTCACGGTTCTACAGGAAAAACAAAATTCGTTCTCAAAAATCGAATTTTTTTCTTGTTTGGCCTGATTCCATGTCAAAACAACTTAGTTGTTCCTTTACTGTATGTGCAAAATTTTCCCAAGCCAAAAAAAAAATTAAAGAAGATTATAAAAAAATCCTGTCGTCAAGATGTGAGCTACATTTGTTTATTATTTTCTGAGCCGATAATTTCATACTTCATAATTTCTTATTTTTTACTAACCGAAAAATTTAACATGTCATTTCGACTTTGCACCACATTCGAAACTCAGGAAATCATATGTGATGAATCAATTCAAAGAAATGAAAATCCATAAATCGGAGATACAGTTGACTGTTTCACAAACAAAAATTACTTTATCCAGATATATTTTCATTTTCTTCATTCACTTTTTTAGTCACTGAATCGTAATTTTTTTTTAGTTTTAAGGGCATGTTGTAGCTTCTTCCCCCCCAATTCGGTTTCAATTAAAAAAGAAAGAAAACGCATATTTTGTTTCCTCTCGAAATTTGAATTTTAACAGGTGCCGTCGGGTAATCGAAATTTCACATGTAAAATACATGGAAAAAAATCACTTTCTGAATTTTTGGAATAACTTCTGTGGGCTTGGGAAAATTTCAAGGGAAAGTTGTAGAGAAATTTCCAACGAAGAAATCTATGTATAGTCATATGAGTTTGCGACCCCCAGCATACCCCTACAGTGCACCGAAAAGTACCCCTAAATCCCAAAATGTTAATTTTGCACGCAATCTACACATTTGAGCACTGAATTCTCGTTCTTTTTGACAAGAATTATTATTGTGGGTCTAGTGGAATAATAACAAAACTTCAACGTGATTTGCAATTATTCAAACACATTCCATTGGTTTAAATAATTGTTTTTCCTCAAAAAGTCGGCATTTTTCTAACAGAATCTAAATCAGGGTTGTCTTTTTATATATATTATACGTTTTTAATACCTTACATTTATTATTTAACAAATGTTTAATTGTTCAAACAAATGAAATTTGTTTGAATAATTGTTTTTTCCTCAAAAAGTCGGCTGTTTCTTAATAGAATCATAATCAAATTTGCCTTTTAATATGCATTATACGTTTTTGATACCTCGTTTTATACGTTTGATACGTTTTTTTTCTTTGACACGTTTAGATTAATTATTTAACAAACCCTCATTCGTCAAAACAAATTAAATTTGTTTAAACCATATTTTCCCAGATTTTTTTTTGGAATTTTCTCGCCTTTCTGCTATAGATATTACAACTACCAATTGTTAAAAGCCTTTATTTTATTTTTGATTTTCATAAATTGTTTGAGCAACTAATTATTAGTTATTTCCAGTATTTCATCCTGTTGTCGTTGAGAAGTCTATTTCTTTTCTTATCGATTTTTAGTCTAAATTGATTTTTTTATATTTTATTTTTATATTATATTGGAATCTTGTGTTGCCACTCAGTCGAGATTATTCCTGCTACTTGCTTCTCGTTGTCAGTAGGCCATGCGAGTATTTCTTGCAAGTAGGGAAGAGAGAAACGAAAATTCCGGAATTTTATGAAAATTTTTTTTAAACAAAAATGAATAAAAAAGGTACCTAAATTAACTTTCCGGTTATGTTTTCCCAAACCCACAGAAGTAAATCCAAAAAGCGGCCAAAAGTCGGAAAACCCATTAA
>JAUMHM010000078.1:41134060-41169400 GCA_032362435.1 Melikaiella ostensackeni | reverse complement strand
AATGAATTTTTATTACGCCTTTTGTATGGTTTTTTCGAATCGCTGGTTCCTAATCTAAAGTAAAAATTCTTAAAAAATGGCGAATCAAATATGGCGAACGAGCATTTCAAAAAATTATTGGATTTACTCGAAACGTAGTATCTGAGAACTCTTCACTAGAAGACGATTTCTCATAAAATTGAATTCGAAATTTGAATTGATCATACAGGTCCTGTGTGAACAATTTGCTTAAAAATTCGAATTATAAAAAAAATAATAGCACCATTCAATTCTACGGGGAAATTTATATGAAGTCTATGTGTTCGACAATTTTTTTCTCAACCCTGCTGGTTATGTAGAACAAATAAACAATTACATCGTACGACACCCGCTAACGCATTCAATTATACTACATAACAAATAAGATCGAGAAAAAAATTGTGTAACACATGGAATGTATGTAATTTTTCGCGCAGAATCGAATGGTGCTATTAGTTTCTTTTTCGTAATTTACACTTTTAAGCAAATTTTTTAAACAAAAATTGTTCAAACCAGTGAAATATTAGATTATTTTTCATGAAAAATCATCTTCTTATGAAATTTTCATGTCCCAACATTCACTTTTCCGATCCTAAAAATGTTGAAATTTTAGTGCCAGAAAGTAATTATCGCAAAAGAAATATTTTAGAAATGAATAACATTGTAAAAAATGGGGCTGCAGTCAATTTTAGATCCGATACTGAAAACCTGAGTATAGTTTACAATGACGTCATTAAATCTTTTGAAGAAATTAGGTAACTATGAAATTTGTCAATTTCTTCAGTTCCTAACCTCTAAACTTTAGAGCAGACCACAACCATATGGCTCTGCTACAATTTTTTCAAAATTTTGGCAAAAATCTAGCTCAAAGTTCCTTATTATGTAACCTTTTTGAATCATTCAGATTACTACTTTTTTCAAAATTATATACAGTTCAACTTTTTTTATCACAAAATATTTACCTTCATACATGGAACTGCAACACAGTCATTTTTATCAAGGGTTTCATAAGTTTATCATAAGAGAATTCTTTTTTTTCGAACTTCAAATTAATGCGCACTCATTTTCATTCATCTAAATATAATATGTTTATACAGATCTCTAATAATTTCAACTCACGGTAGAATATACCTTCAGAATGTTTTCTTAATAATTATTCAAAAAACGTCTCTTGCGGTGGGTCTTTAATATAAAAAACAATTTCCTTGTACGAAACAACCATTATATTAGGGTTAGTAATACCTTTTTTATTACTATATTCTCATACTCGTTCCATTCTTCAGATATGACCGTAGGCTTCAGAGATGACCAAGTGAATACGTTTTATAATGTTATAAACAACGTGATGAGGTTGAACAATTTTTTTGTAAAATGTTTGAATATACAAATACTTTCTATAATGTATTATTGCCACAGTATTATAAATAATCTTATTGTTCTCTAGAAAACGAGGCTTTGGAAATGAATCGGAATGTTTACTTGCGACAAAACAATGATTTTAACTATGCATTACAAAAAAACGTTTCCACATATATAAGCTAATATGGGTGGAAAGTAAATTTGGACGTCAGAACTTTAATTCCATGAATAGTAAAGTTTTATTTATATACTTCTAAGCATGTTAGCACATGATAATGCAATGTTATTCTAGTTTGAGGAAACCCTGAAAACAATGTTCTAACGCTCTTATTGTTCAGAAGGGTTTGTGCTCGAAATTTATTAAGTACCTACAATTTTAGCTAAAACTTTGTAGTTTCAGAGCATACCGCTTAGAAATGTCAAAATCAAGGACATTCCAATAAAAAAACGCCGCGAATGCTAAAAATCATGTTAGAAAAATGGCAAAAAAACTTCGTAGATAACCCATTCAAAGCTCCCACATACATTCACCTTATGGGAACCGGTTACAAAATTTTTTCTGTTATTACTTACGGGAAAAATTACCATTATGCAAATTTTTAACAATTGAAAATGAATAGTGTCTTAAAAGAACCAGAAGATCGAAAAAGTCCCTTTAATGCTGAATTTGCCGACACGTATTGCCATATTGAATGTCTCATCTTACTTGAGCACAACTTGCTGAGAGTTAATCTCTGTGTCTCGAGTGAAGGTAGAACGATTAGAGCGTGTGCTCGTGACAGGTGGTTGGATTCGTGAAACTTGGAGAGATCAAGTAGCCGCAGTGTATACCAGTAGCGTGGAACCTGATACTGTGGTACCAACAGTACCTGGGGGTCTAAGTTAATTTGGTACTCCCCGAGGAATCCAATACACATCTTGTCTCTTGATACTTGGCGAATGCCAGCTGACATGTTTTCACTTGAGCGAATATTCTGCTCTAGAAACAGCCTTCATTATTTAATATGCAGTTGCTATGCGAGGAAAGTCTTTGAAAATCAGAAATAATAACAATTTTATGCGTTTCGCCCTTTTGAATAAATGTGATCCACCAATTTAATGTGAAATTGTAAAACAAAATATAAGGAAAAGCAAAACAAATGATATGAGTTTTAAACATGTGTCAATGATTCGGTCCTGGTATGAAGCCTTTTCAAGCCATTTATCATAGTTCTTAAATTGAAGTAACAGTATTTATAGATTTTCATTAAAGAAAATACCTTGCACTAATTCAAATACTCGGTACATTAGTTACAATCTAAGATAACCTGGATACCAGGTCATCAAATTGAGGATGTTGATTATGGTATTAAGTCCATCGTAATTTGATATTTAGTTACCATTTACTCTTACACTCGCTTTACTAACAGTATATATTGCTTTTATTGCTTTTAGAAGCCAACCATTCACTCCATACTCTTTCAGGACTTCACAAAGTTTAGATCTATTGACCTTATTGAAAGCTTTTTCCAGGTCAACAAATGGACTTCCCAGAACCTTCCTGTTGGTATTCCCATGACCTCACCCATAAGTATTTTGGTAAATATTTTGCCCACAGTACTTAGTAGGCTAATTGCTCTATAATTAATACAGTCACCTTCATCACCCTTTCTCTTCAAGAGTGGAACTTCAATCGCCTTTCTCCAATAATTTGGAACTTCATCGTTCTTAGCACACATATTCATGAATTCGTTCAGCCACACAAACAAATATCCGTCATCGCTCTTAAGCATTTCAGCGGTGATACTGTTCACACCATCAGTCTTACCATTCATTAGTTTCTTGAATATGGATATACTTTCACAGATTTAAAGAGATAGATAACTTTCAATCCAAAAAAAATAAAATAAAATAGGAAATAAAAAATGAGCGAAACGAAGTAGGCTAATAAGATTAAATATCAAAATACGAAGGTCTCTTTTATTAACCAAATATTTTCGAGGACAATTCCAGAAAACTTTGCGAGAACTTTGTACATCAATGCATTAAAAGATAAACTTTGAAATCATTTTTTAGGTAATAGAGAATTTGCATGCATTTTTTAAATTGTTTTGTTTAAAAGTTTATGATCTAAATATTTGATTATAGCATTTATTTTTCAATTTTATGTGCGTATAGCTTATTTGAAATTGACTGAAAATGCCGATTTGAAATACTACATTATTTTGAATGCGTGGCCATCATGATGTCGTTCTTTACAAAGAGGGCACAAAAAAAGCGAAGCATGCGCAGATAATTTATTATATTTTTGAATTTGGTGACTTTCAACCTAAATATTTGATGTTCATATGGCTCTAAGTTTTTATTTCCTGATGTTATGAACAGACATTTCCACTCAAGCTTCCGAAAGGCAAGGAAAATTATTTAAGATTTAAAGTGGTTAAAGATTTTGCGAATCCGATTAGGAATAACCTTCTTTTATCGTGCACTTCATATGTTTGAGAATTTTAATGTCAATAAATATTGACACTAAGTATCGATATAAACAAAATTGAATGTGAAACACAATTTTTTCAAAAATACTGTTAAACATATCACTGGAGACGAGTGCTCGTAGAACTAACGTCACATAAAGCATAAAATCTTTCATTCCCGCGTTTTTTCCGCTATCCAAAATTGAATTAAAAAATATGCAAACCTGATATTGATTAATTTCTTACAAAAACGAACTCAATTTAACGTCCACTACAAGATGCAATAATTATTTATCGTATTCATAACACATGCAAATTTTCTATTCCATTTATTTGATTTTAGACAGGGAATTTGTACACTGTTCGACAATTTCATCTATTAACAACAGATTTTATTCTGCCTTCCCATTCAAAAAATGTACTGCAAATTCTTTCAATTTAATAGTATACGAGTATCAGTTTGAGAATGAACTAGATCAATATCAGAATTCCTTTTTACATCAAGATTGTAATCAGAAGCATTCGTAGGACATCACCAATAAATGTCACAATTATCTCGTAATGCAGATAACATTTTTCACGATAAAATCTTCAGCAGGTGAGGTTTCATCTTTCCAGACTGAGGATGCAAGATAACTCTAGTACGCTGACTTGTTTTTAAAAAAAGTCGTAAACAGACTGTTAATTAGGAATTCAGAGAGTTGGTAAATCGGACCGTATGTATGTAACGTGTCAGGAATAAATAACAGGTGCTACTAATTCATTGATTATTACAGAATCGGTATCTGGATCGTTATCGCAGATTACTATCAACATCGCTGAAGCCGATCTACTTTCCAGCTGATTATTACCGCGGTCTTGATTCAATTATGGCGAGCATTACGAACCGGTCGTTTTGATCTCTATTTTATTATTTGTCAAGACGCATTCCTCCTGGGCTTTGAATGCATTTCTGTTAAATCCAAGTTTATGTATATCGAGTTATTTTTTTATTTTCGCAATAAATTCTTCTAAGTAAGTGAGGTATAAAAATAATGTGTTAATTGCATCTCGAGGATGGAGAGACGCTGCTATACGTTCATTAAATGTTGACCCCTCTACAAAAGTGTGAAGAACTCAGCAAAAAAAAAAGAATTGATAATAAACAAGACTGACTCCTTTGCAAAAATAATTTTTTCCTGCGCCAATAATCTATTTTGCGACAGTCACTGAAAAAATTATTGTAAAAGATGTGAAGCAGTAGATGTTAAAAAACAGAGTTCACGGCACCAATTTTTCGTTCGTGCACTTTGAATTGTCACATTTTTGTGCAAAATCATGGAAAAAGGTTGAGAGAAAATCGGACACCTTCTTGAAAGCTTTTTTAATTCATAGACATGAAAAAAGTTCAGAAACGTTGAAAATTTTAGCCTACAAAATTTATCTAGGAACAGGCTATCTCAGCTCCTTATAACGATAGGAGGATGTCTTTAAGCTTGAAATGTTTCCAAAAATTTCTCAAAAGTTCTCAGCGTACGCAAATTCAATAAAACACCAATCAATGTTCAACCAAAAAAAATCGAATTTTGTAGAATAGTGATATTTATACCATTTTTTGACATCTTTATTTTTTTTTAGATTTGATTGCAAACCATAAGAAAATCATGGAAATCAAAAATGGCTAGTGCTGAAAGGTTGTTACATATGATTACAAATATGAAATTCTAAATCACTTTTTGTGATCAAATATGGTCTGAAGCTGCCGCAGTGAGGCCAAAAATTTTCAATTTTGAGAATTAAAAAAATTTCCCTATAGGTACGAAAATTATGATGATTTTTTGTATACGAGTATACAGTTTTTGGTGTTAAATGATGAAATTAATTAAATTGAAGAAATATAACTCTTACTTAAGATATAATTTTGTGAAAATGAGCAGAAATGACATTTTTAAAAATTTCGTTAATTTCTATTGAAATTAAGGTACAAGTTTTAGTGTTATATATGACATGCCTTTAGTTCATACAGGAGAAGCAATCTATAATTTCCTTAGGCCTCAAAAACTTTTCTTCTTAGGCTTTACAGTTTTTAAAAAAAGTTATAAACAACCAAATGCACACATTTTTAACAAACGTAAAGTCTAAGAAATTGTTTTTTCGAGATTTAAAGAAATTATGCCTTGCTTGTCCAGTGCAACTAAAGATAATTCTTACATAAAACTGGGAACAAATTTTAAAAAAATAAAAATTAATTGATTCTAACAAATTTTTTTGTTGATTTTTGAAAAATTCTAATCTTACGAAAGGTTATATTTTTTAATTTTAATTTTTTATTAGAATTTAATACGAAAAACTGCACATACAAAAAAAGAATTATATTTTTGGCACCCATAGGAATTTTTTTTTCTTAAAATAACCAATTTTGGACCTCATTGCGACGCCGTAGGAATATTTTTTATTTCAAGAAGTCATGAGAATATTTTATTTGTGATAACACGTAGCAACTTTTCAGCGCAAGTCATTTTCTATTTTTCAAACTTTTGCATTTTCGGCCAATGATTACTTTGTTACGTATAATTACACAATATTCATGATACATCTCTGGCGAAAGTTTCGGATTGGAATTCATTCCGAATAATTTCGAGCCAATCCGAATGATTCTGAAATCTGTATACAAACCAATCCAAATCAATACGAACTAAACCGAAAAAACTTTTCAATTTCGTTCAATCCAAATCG
Organism: Melikaiella ostensackeni; assembly: GCA_032362435.1. Classification (NCBI taxonomy): domain Eukaryota; kingdom Metazoa; phylum Arthropoda; class Insecta; order Hymenoptera; family Cynipidae; genus Melikaiella; species Melikaiella ostensackeni. Next base: position 41,162,855 of record JAUMHM010000078.1, on the reverse strand, counting down.
GTTGAAAAATAATCCGACTCAATCCGAACTTCCAGTCCGAATAAATCTGAACCAGTCCAAACCAAATGTTCAATCCGAATGAATCCGAACTCGGATTTATCTGAATCGATCTTCAATCCGAATGAATTCGATTCAATCAGAACTCGGATTCACTCGGATTGAAAATTCAGTGTATAACAATCCGAGTTCGGATTGATTCGGATTGGAAGTTTGAAATGAATCGGATTGCGTCGGATTAGTTTTTAATCGATCTGGATCGAACGAAATTGAGAACTTCTTTCGGATTAGTTCGGATTGATTCGGATTTGTTGGCGTACCGATTTCGCAATAATTCGGAATGAGCTGGAAAAATTATTATTTTGTCAGGTTAATAATTAATCAGTTTTTAAAGCAGTATTATTCCTTAAACCATTTTATTACTTAAACAACTGAAAAACATTATATTCAATGATATAAATAATCACTTGAAAGGATCAAATAATATTAATCGATGTTGAAATTATATTAATTAAAAATTTAATAAATTTATTGTTATCGATTTATGTATTTAGAAGCACTTTATGACCAAATAAAGTTATGATATGTACAGATTTGTGAATTTCTCTAACGTTTGTAAGAGAAAAACTTTCTTAATTTTGGGAATATACCAATCTTGTAATTACTAAATTTATTCGTTATAATGAGACAAATGGATTGATATACACTCAGCTCTGGATTTATGTCGGGTTTCGAGTATGACTTGCGATGACCGTGAGGCTTTTCCAAGAATTTCTTCGACGTAAACAGTAGAGCCGTATGAACCATTCCCAGTATGAATACATAATATTAATTAACTGTATTTTATACAAATGTAGATTTTTGTTACCATAAGGAATAGACTCTTTGAATTAATTAAGCCTAAATAATCAAAAGAGAATTTTCCGCGTGTGTTTAAACATAAATGCGAAATATGCACGCGAGTGTTCGAACTGCCTGTTTTGTGGCTACGAAAGTGCTGAACTAGCTAAGCTCACAGCACCTCCCTCTCGGCTCCTTGGACCCCCTCATCTACGAATGCGAGCCAGTGGAAATTCCAGGAATGACTTTAATCCAGGGGATTAAGTTCAGAATTAAGTGTATTTAACAGACCTGTATGACAAAATAAAATTATGATAGATAAAAATTTGTCAATTTGTTTAACGTTTAGAGGATAAAAAATCCTCCATTTTTGAAATTCACCAATATTTTAAGTATAGAATTTATTCGTTTTGATGAAATAAATCTATTGAACAATATATCAACCTTCTATTTCCTATAAAAAATAAAGAATAAATAATAAGAAGAAATAAAAGATGAAGAATAAATAAGAAATAATTTTAAAAAATTAAAAATTTTAATTCTAATTTTAATTTATTTGAACATTTTAATTTAAAAATTAAGAATTAAAAAGTTAAAGATACACCATATAATGAATGCGCCCACCAAACTACTTTGCAACGGTTTTTTAAAATTTTAGAGTCAAAATTAATTTTTCTTTCATTTAACACTGCAAAGAAAATTGTCTTACGTCTTTGATAGCTTTAAGTTCTGAAGGTTGATTTAGAACCAATCTATTCAGATCATTTCATTTTTCAAAATAGAAAAAGGTAATAATCCAAAACAATAACACATTTCTAAAAATTGCTAACTTTCTCAGATTTTTATGCTATATTTAAATAAAAATAGATTTCCTTTGGTAAATTGAGTTAATCATTAATACCTCAATTAAAGAAATCTTAATGATATTCATAGGCAACCCTGCAGATTGAAACGCATCTTTGCGTAATGTCTCTCTTTTAAATTTTCTCAAAGATCGAAATGAAATCCACTTTCTTATACAAATTTTTTGTTTTTCGGAGCCAATTTCAGACTTTCTCATTAGGGATAATTTATAGGAAAACAACAGGTACAAATGATGAAAACATTATTGGATTAGGAAACCATTATTACCTGAAAATAAAACAAAAATATTTAATAGTAATTGTTCTTCTGGTACATATTTCATTCCTTAATTGAGAATGATTTTCACATAAGCAAACATTCTGATTAAATTTAACGTCAATTATTTTATCTCTAATTGAAAATTGATTTGCACATAAGCAAAATTCTTACAAAAACTACAGTATTGAATCTATTGGAATCCTGTATATTGTTTCTGTTCTGATTATTGCTTTTACATTTAATTTGAACAATTCTGTCTCGCATATGTTTGTTAATAAAGGCAATCGGATGATGGTGGAGAACAAAAATTTGTTTGCCGAAATCAATATTATTTTCATGGAATTTTTGGATGTGATAAGTTGAGAGCTCTATCAATCCAATTTTTCACAACTCCTATTTTGTTTTGAATGGAATGGTTAGAAGTAAAATTTAGTGCCCTTCCCAAACAAATCGTTTTTCTGTAACAATCAGTGACAATATAATTTTCATCAGTTTTTATTAAAGTCGAATCAGGAATATTCAACCTACCTTCCGTTTCAATTTCCACAGTGAACCGTAATCTTGAATATGTACACTATTAAAAACATTAAGTAGGGTATTCACATTCTGTGCATATAAAGAAAGTACAAAATCATCGATATATCTTGCATGAGAGTTCAACTCAGAATTAATTCGATCAAAAACTTCATTTTCCGAATCTTCAATCACGATTTCAGCAAGAATTGTGGACAAGACTGAGCCTACCGGAGTTCCAAATTTTTGTTCATAAAAAGTACCATTGAATTTAAAATAAACATAATTGAATACATATTCAATAGTATCAAAAATTTTTTTCTCGAAATCTTGTTTCTTTATATTGACACAGATTTTCGTATCATTTAAATACCATTGAAGCAAAAACGATACCTTCAGATTTATTGTGATGCTAAGATCATCATTGTATTTTTACAATATTTTAGTGAATTCACACGTTCCTTTCTGTTTTGACTTTGATTTCGTGAAATGTTAATTTCAAGATATTAAGGAGAGAAAAATTTATATATCTGTATTATAAATTTGTGCATTTGATTACAAAAATAAAAACAACTAGAAATCGTCTCGAGGAATCGTCGATTCATTCAAATCCTGATTTGGATAAATAATATCGATGGCGATTTCTAAAAATAGAATCTAGCAGGAGTTTAATAAGTAATTGAGCTATATCATGAGGCTTTAATTCATGTGACATAAAAGTCTAAAAAAGAGAAAACACTTAAATATCGTAAGCCCAAATAGACCCAAATTTTTACTATCAGATTAGCAAAACATATTTTAATTTCAACGCTTCTCAAGTTATGATAATTATAGCTAAAAAAATGTTGAATTCTGAAATTTGAAAAGTTATAATTTTATCATAATATTAGTTATAATTGGAGAAGCCTAAAATATTGTTGAAATGCAAATTGTTCATTATTTTCCTAAATTAGGGGAGAGATGGTACTTTCGGTACAGCAGTGCCTTTGGGAAAAGTCAGTTTAAAAATTTAAAATCAAGTATAAACTTTTTTTCTGGTTAAACATGTTTTTTCTTACTCCATTGAATATTGTCATAAGTTTAACATGAAAGAAATTCTTGATTTACTAAAAATCATAAAAATAAGTTTTGCAAGTCTGAAAGTGAAAATTGGGGTGTACGATATTTTGGTGTCTCCTCTTTTTCAAACTTTTATGTCACATGAATTTCAGTTTTATGATATAGCATAATTACTTATAAAAATCCTCCTAGAATAAAGTTTTACTCCTTAATTTCACAACCTTTGTTGTTAAACAATTGAGTTTTTAGAATTTTTAGAAACATTCCCACCTTAAATACGTCCTCCTATCGTCACAAGTGAGATAGCCTGCTCTTATATAAATCATTTTGTAGGCTAAAATTATTAACATTTAGAAATTTTTTTATATCTGTGTATGTGTGTTTGTGTGTCTATGTGTGTTTTGTATCTGTTTCTATCATTTTTCACAAAGATATGACAATTCAAAGTCTACGAATGAAAAATTAGTGTCGTGTACTCTGTTTTTAACACTTAGCGCTTCACAACTTCCGCAATAATTATTTTAGTGACTTTTGTTAAATGGATCATGTATGCAGAATAAAATTATCTTTGCAATGGAATCAGTCTTGTTTATTAGCGACTTTTTTATGCTGAGTTCTTTATACTTTTGTAGAGGGGTCATCATTTAATGAACGTGTAGTAGGCTGTGTTAATTTTTTTTTACGAGCAAAATTAGGGTTTGAAAATAAAAATGATATCACATCAAAGTGGAGTATATTGAATTACTTTTTTGCCTTTTTGATAATAATTGCTGTTAGTGGAATTAAGACTGCAGGAGAGTTCGGGATGTTTGGAATATTTTCAGGGTAGATTTTTTGCGATTAGGAAGGACGGATGCCCCTAAAATTCAAGCCTGGTGCTCTTGAAGACGATACGGTCAAACTTCAAAGCTCGTATCTCATTGAGATTCCGAGCAAGTCCAATGAAAAGAGTGCTCTATTTTACGAGCGGTTATATATGATCCAGACAAATTGGCCTTTCAGGAATCAGTTCAGAAAAAAGGGGATCGACGGGTGGACAGAAAAGAAGAGCTTCTTGGAGCTATAGCAAAAATAAAAAAATTTCTCTATGATTTCAGGAATAAAAAATCAAAATCACTATTTGAGAATTATGCATTCCAAAGTTTTTCAATTGGAGTCGTAGAAAGAAGATAAAAATTATTAACAGGTACATTAGGGTGAGTCGGATAAGCAAAAATTGAAAAGCGAAAATAGGATTATATGCTGGAAAAGTAGCGCATGAGGATTTGGAAAAGTATAATTAATTTGGAATCGATTAATGAACGCCTCGGTTCTGTGCACTAGAATTTTTTTCTTTAAATTTTTATGGCTGTAATTTTAATATTACTTTTTATTTGCTGATCCGTAGAAGATATTCAAACCTACAGAATAAATGTAGAATTCTTCTATCGTCAAGTCTTACACAGTCAGATATTTTTAAATTCAAATCGTTATATTTATAAAATCTTCAATTAAAAACTATCCATGTTTGAAGTAATAGATTTACAATTGATAAATTAGAAATTGTTGAATTTTAAACGTCCAAATTGGAAATTGTTAATTACGAAGACAAAATTGTTCAAACACTTTTAATTCCAAATTATCTAAGCATTAAAAACAGTATTTTTTAATCGAAAAATTTCCGAACTTCTAGGACTAAAAGAGTTGAAAATGAAGATTTTCAAATTAAACTCTGAAAGATGGAACAATTTCAGATTTGAGGATTTTAAAATCTAATATTTCGGAAAAATTAGATATTTGTCGATAATTTTGTCCTTTTTTCTAATAGGGTGCTTTTTTATTCAGAAAATTATTAAATTTTCGAAAAGCATACTGAGACTTTCTTTTTAATTCCGAATGATAGAAAATTGAGCTTGGTATTTATAATTCCTAAACAAAAATGTTAATTATCAATGTTAGCATTTTTGTGCATTATTTTAGCTCACATTAAATTATCCTAGAGACTCGAAGGAGCGTCCATTAATTACGAGAAGATTTTTTGTTGGCTTTTTTGTTTGTTTCCCTGGGAATCTTTGCAATACTTTGAAATCCTGTAAATTTTTAGGAAAATGTTGTGAATTATGTAAAAATTTCTTGAAATCCTTTAAAGACTGTGGAAAGTCCTTGAAATTCTTTGAGATTTCTTGAAATCTTTTAAAATCATTGAAATCGCATTAAATACACAAAATTCCATGAAAATTCCTCATAATCTCTTAAAATCCTCTAAAATCCCATGAAATCCTCGATACTCACTTAAATGTCTTAAAATCCATTAGAGTTCGTAAAAATCCTTTGAAGTATTTTAAAATCCAGGAAATTCTTTTGAAAATTTTGGAAATCATGTGAGAATTTCTTAAAATCCTTTGAATTTCATGGATATCGTACATAATCTCTTGCGTCCCTTTTAAATAATTAAGCTCCCTGGAAATCCATTGTAATCCTTTAAAAACTGTGGATGTCCCTCAAGATTCTTTAAGGTTCTAAAAAATCTTTTGAAATTCTTTGAAGTCTCATGAAATCATCGAAACTCATTTAAATCTCTTGAAATACATTGAAATCCTTCAAGAAACTTTGAAATATTTTGAAATTCTGTTAACTCTTTTCAAAATTCTGTAAATCATGTAAAAATTCCTCGAAATCTTCTGAATTTCATAGATATCATACATAATCTCTTGATATCCCTTTAAAAGAATTGACCTTCCTGAAAATTCCTTGAAATCCTTGAAAAATTTTGGGAATCCCTTAAAATTCTTTAAGATTTAGTGAAATGTTTTAAAATCATTGAAACCGCTTCAAATATTCAAAATTCCATAAAAATTTCTTATGCTCTCTTGGAATCCTTTAAACTTCCGTGAAATTCTCGGAACTTATTTAAATATCTTAAAATTCATTAAAGTTCCTTAAAATCCTTTGAAATATTTTTAAATCCTGTGAATTTTTTTGGAAATATTGTAAATCATGTGAAAATTTCTTGAAATCCGTTGAATTTCATGGACATCGTTCATAATCTCTTGACATCCCTTTAAAAAGATTAGGCTCCCTGAAAATCCATTGAAATCCTTTAAAAACTGTGGAAATCTCTTAAAATTCTTTAAGACTCAATGAAATCTTTTAAGATCCTTTGAAGTCTCGTGAAATCATCGAAACTCATTTAAGTCTACTGAAATCCATCAAAATCCTTCAAAATCCTCCAAAATATTTTGAAGTTCTGTGAACTCTTTTCAAAATTTTGTAAATTATGTAAGAATTCTTTGAAATTCTTCGAATTTCATGGATATCGTACAGAATCTCTTGACATGTCCCTTTAAAACGATTGAGCTTCTTGGAAATCACTTGAAATCCTTGGAAAACTCTAGGAATACCTTAAAATTCTTCAAGATTTGGTGAAATCTTTTAAAATTACTGCAATCGCTCAAGATATTCAAAACCCCGTAAAAATTCCTTATAATCTCTTTGAATTCTTTGAAATATTTTGAGGTCCTGTAAGTTCTTTTAAACATTTTGTGTATCATGTAAGAATTCTTTGAAATACTTTGAGTTTCATGGATATCATACAGAATCCCTTGATATGTTCCTTTAAAACGATTGAGCTTCCTGGAAATCACTTGAAATTCTTTAAAAACTGTGGAAGTGCCTCAAAATTCTTTGAGATTTCGTAGAATCTTTTAAAATCATTGAAATCATTTGAAATATTCAAAATCCCATAAGGATCCCTTATAATCTCTTTAAGTCCTTTGGTATTCTGACGTCCTATGAATTCTTTTGAAAATCTTGTGAATCATGTAAAAATTCTTTGAAATCCTTTGAAATTCATGGATATTGTACAAAATCTCTTGACATGTCCCTTCGAAGCGATTGAGCTCCATGGAAATCACTTGGAATCCTTAAGAAACTGTTGAAATGCCCTAAAATTCTTTGAGATTTCGTGAAATCTTTTAAAATCATTGCAATCGTTTGAAATATTCAAAATTCCATGAAAATTCCTCATAATCACTTTGAATCCTTTAAAATCCCGTTAAATCTTCTCCAATTCCGTAAAATCCTCGAAACTTATTCAAATTTTTCAAATTTACTAAAATCCTTTAAAATCCTTTGAAATATTTTTAAGTCCTGTGATTTTTTTTGAAAATTTTATGAATCATCTAAAAATTATTTGAAATACACTAAATTTCATGGATATCGTATAGAATCTCTTAGAATGTCACTTCAAAACGATCGAGCTTCCTGGAAATCACTTGAAATCCTTTGAAAACTGTGAAAATGCCTTAACATTCTTTGAGATTTCGAGAAATCTTTTAAAATCATTGCAATCGCTTCAAATATTTAAAATCCCATAAAAATTTGTTACAACGTCTTTGAATCCTTTGAAGTCCCGCGAAATCCTTTCAAATTCCGTGAAATCCTCGACACTCATTCAAATCTTCCAAAATCCACTAAAATCCTTCAAAATATTTTGGAATATCTTGAAGTCCTGTGATTCTTTTGAAAATTTTGTAAATCATGTAAAAATTCTCTGAAGTCCTTTGAATTTCATGGATATCGTGCAGAATCTCTTGAAATGTCCCTTTAAAACAATTGAGCTTTCTGAAAATCACTTACAATCCTTTAAAAACTGTAGAAATCCCTAAAAATTCTTTGAGATTCCGTGAAATCTTTAGAATCGTTGCAATCACTTGAAGTATTCAAAATGCCATGAAAAAACCTCATGATCTCTCAAAAACCTTTGAAATCTCGTGAAACCCTCGAAACTCATTCAAATCTCTTAAAATCCATCAAAATCCTTCAAAATCCTTTGAAATATTCTGAAATCCTATGGATTCTTCCGAAAATTTTGTAAATCATGTAAAAATCCCTTGAAATCTTATGAGTTTCATGGATATCGAACATAATCTCTTGATAGTCCTTCAAAACGATTCAACTTCCTGGAAATCCCTTTAAGTCCTTCATAAACTGTAGGAATCCCTTGATATTCTTTGAGATTCCGTGAAATCTTTAAAATCGTTGCAATCACTTGAAGTATTCAAAATCCCATGAAAATTCCTCATAATCTCTTAAAATCCTTTGAAGTCCCGTGAAACCCTCGAATCTCATTTGAGTCTATAAAAGTCCATTAAAATGTTCTTAAATCTTTTGAAATATCTTGAAATCCTATGGATTCTTTCAAAAATTTTGTAAATCATGTAAAAATTCCTTGAAATCCTTTGAGTTTCATGGATATCGCACATAATCTCTTGATATCCCTTTAAAACGATTGAACTTCCTGGGAATCCCTTAAAATTCTTCATAAACTGAGGAAATCCCTTGATATTCTTTGAGATTCCTTGAAATTTTCAAAATCATTGCAATCGCTTGAAGGAATTCAAAATCCCATGTTTATTCCTCATAATCTCTTTAAATCCTTTGAAATACCGTGAGACTTTCGAAACTCATCTAAATCTCTTAAAATCCATTAAAATTCTTTGAATCATTTGAAATATTTTGAAATCCTGTGGAATCTTTCAAAAATGTTATGAATCATGTAAAAATTCCTTGAAATCCTTTGAGTTTCATGGATATCATACATAATCTCTTGATATTCCTTCAAAACGATTGATCTCCCTGAAAATCCCTTGCATTTCTTTGAAAAATATGGGAATCTCTCGAAATTCTTTAAGATCTCTTAAAACTTTCAAAATAATTGCGTTCGCTTGAAGAATTCAAAATCCCGAAAAAATTCCTTATACTCTCTTGAAATCCTTTAAACTCCCATTAAATCCTCAAAACTTATTTAAATCTCTTGAAAGCCATTAGAAACCTTGAAATCCTTTCGAATATTTTTAAATTCTTTACATTCATTTGAAAATTTTATAAATCATGTAAAAATTCCTTGAAATCCTTTGAGTTTCACGAATGTCGTCCATAATCTCTTGATATCTCTTTAAGACGATTGAGCTTCCTGGAAATCCCTTAAAATCCTTAAAAACTGCAGGAATTTCTTAAAATTCTTTTAGATTCTGTGAATCTTTTGAAATCATTGATAGCGCTTGAAATATAAAAAAATTTCATGAAACTCTTTGAAATCGTTTAGAATACCGTAAGACTTTCGTAATACCTGGAAGTCTTCTGAAATTCTCTCAAATCTCACGAAATCACTAGGAAGCTTTCGAAATCTCGCTAAATTCCATACGAATTTTGTAATTCTTTGAAAAACTTGCTAGTTCTTTGAAATACCTTAGAATCCCTTGAAATCTGTTAAAATCCTTTCAAATCACTAGAAACCTTTCAAGTATTTTGAAATCTCATTCACAGAGAAAATAATTGATATATTCTTGATTATTTATTAAAAATCGAAAATCTTACGTAGGAGGGGGGGGGGCGAGTCACAAAAATCTTAGGAATCCTTACAATAGCGAGGAGGGGGCTGAAATTTCAAAAATTAGCCTTACGTAGTTAATGGACGTTTTGCAATTGGAAACTAAAAAAAAAATTTTAACAGTTTAAATTTTAAGCGGGAGAGTTTTTAGTGCTTTAGTTAAAAATTGTTATGCATGAAGTACTTTTAATTTGAATTAGTCTAATTTTTGAAATTTCAATTTAGTCTACTTGATTTTGAATGTGATGAATTTTTAATTACTAGACTATTATACGCGCGCGCCAACATTATTGTTACTATTATTCTAATGATTATTTTATTTTCTCTTAATAATATCATATATGTATTTTTAATAATTTAAAAATAATGTAATAAATTAAATAATTTTATTTATTAATTTTATAAAACTTTACATATGTTTGTTCTCAGTTAATGCCTAATTATTTATATTATTTTCAATGTGTATTGTATATAAATAGAATTTGAAAAATTATTATTAATAATGTTTAGATGTTTTCATAATTTGTCATTCTGTTGAAGTCTTTTAATAGACATAATTCTCAATTCTGTAAAAGAAAGAAATATATAAATGAATTTAATTGAACAGTTTAATATAATTCATTCTATATTTTTTACCGCTATTTTAGACGATCTCTCAAATGTTGTTTTTGATTTTTCTGGCGATTTAGTCCCTTTGTCCATTATTTTAATAGACATTTTTCCATTTATCTTCTTTATATTTTCCCTTTCATTAACGGGGAATAAAATACTTTTTCTAAAATTGAATACTTTCAAATATAATTATTAAGGATAATTTTTATGTCATTCTTTGAATAAAAAATTCATATTTTTAGTTATTTAAAAATTACCGTCGGTGCTCCTGTCGACGTTTTTCCATACAGTTACACTTTCTCTTTTAATTTAAAATCATCTTTTTGATCAAAATTATTTTTTCTAACTTCTAATTTGTATTCATCATCTGTGATGGCTCCTATCGCCTATGAACTGTTTGGTGATGGTTTTACAGACCCTCCTCTAAAATTTGTGGTTATGTATCCTTGTACAGTTGTAATCAAATAAATTTAAATGAATTCAAAGTTATAAATATAAATGTTAAATTATATTATACAATTCATTTTATTGAAAATAATATTCCTCTTACTTTGTCAATCCTGAGGATTGTTCAATTTCTTTTAATTGAACTAATGCTGGTTAAAAATTTTCCTCATCAATTTTAATTTTGCTATGTATATACTATGAATTTTTACTAATAATTGAAATATACAACACTGAAATTGAAAAATTATATGAAAATGTCAATTAAGAATTATTTGAATGTTTGATTTAAAATTAAAAAAATTATTCCTTTTCATGTTGTGAATAGATTCATTAATTTTTTTCACAATATTAAATTAATGCAATTTTAAATATTAATCAAATCGTGAATTAGAATTTATTAACATTATTGACATTATCTATTTAATTATAATTTTATAACAACATAATGTTTCATCATGTTCTTTTCCTCATTTTAAAGACGAGATTCCAAGTTTTAATTTTTCCAATTTTTAGTGTTTTAAATTCACTTCCTTGTATCAAGAATAAAATGTATATAATTTATCGTTTATATAACCACGAAAAAAGATAGGCATGCATCTAAATTAAAATTCCAAAATTATATGTAAATTTTTTCAAAATTATTGAGTGATTTAATTTATTCTTGAATAACTACTCATTTATAAAAATATTTTGACTATTAAAATTATTCCTGAAAATATATTTTGAAATTATGTGTTCAATGAATGTATTTAACGTATAATCATTTCATTTACGATTACTATTATTAAAATATCCAAGGCCATAAATCATTTGGAAAATTTAATTAAACAACTCAACCATATTATACCATATTATACAAATCACAGAAATTATTTGAATATATTAATCCCAAGTTATGAAATGTTTTTATATTTTCAAAATACATTGAAATATGTATAGTCCATTTTAAGTATTATGAATGATCATTTTATGTATGTTAACTTTTATTATTTATTAAAAAATAGCATTTATTATTCAAATTTCATCTGTAAAAAAAAGTTATTTTGAAATTGAATAATTATGCCTAAGCATATATTTGTTAATATTTTTTAAATTTATAAATTATTGTTTTTAATTTATAATAAATAAATTGTTCAGTTCAAATTTTAATAACTTAATTCTAAATGCTTAAATTCAAATTTTAATAACTTTATTTAAAACGCTTTAATTTCTATTTTTTTTAGTTATGAAAATATTTAATTTTTAACATAATATATAAATTTATATTGAAGCATTTCAATAGTTGATTAAAATTATGAATATTAAATCAATAATATTCAGATAAATGTATGTAATGAATTTAAAATAACATCTTGATATAACGCACTCGAAGGTACATATTCAAATTAGTGTCATCAATGTTAATCCATAATTTAATTTGAAACGCTTTGATTTCTGTAATTTTTAGTTGTAAAAATATTTAATTTTGAACAAGATGTATGAATTTATATTGAAGCATTTAAATATTCAATTAAAATTAGGAATGTCAAATTAATAATATTCTGATAAATTGGCGTAATGAATTTTAAAAATTATTAAAAATATTTTTTTCACTTTAGAATGTTAATGCCTCAAATTTTTTCCGAGTATTAATTGAATATTCAATAAATTGAATCATGTAGAATTCAACAGTAGCATAATGACTTTAAAGAACAGAATAATACGAAATGAAATCGAACATAAACTTATTTATTTATTTTCTTATAAAAACTGTATTTATAAAATCTTATATTTTAATGAAAGTTCTAGATTAATGAAATCCAATTAATATTAAAATTAACATTAAATCTTAAGTGAAATCAAAATGAAAATTTTATATGAATTTATAATTAAATGCACATGTAGCGCTATCTATTTTTCTTGTATAATGGTTATTAAACTGATCCATCTACCTGCAAAGAAAAATAATTTATTCAGTCAGTCGTAATTTGTTCATCGAGAAAGGTTCTTTCCTCTTCTGTAAATTAGATTGTTTGAATAAGTAAACATGTAATGCGTATCAAATGTTATTATAGTTGCCACATTTTACAACCTGCATAGAAAAAGTATAGGTACACGTTGTATAGATATACGAAGAAAGAACACTAGAGGAATATTCAGTTAATCAGTTACAGATTGAAAGTAATTACGTAAAAATGTCTTTGAACATTAACAGACATGCAATTTTTAATTTTTGTCTTTCTCTTCTACTTTGTGTACAGTAGTGTATGTACTACAACTTATCATAGTATAAGCGAAGATCGGCTAAGTCCAAAATGTATATTTTATGAATAATTTAATGAAAATAGCAGTTTGTGTGATTTTTCACACTGTATCTTTCAGAAATAGTAGTTTATGTGCCATTTGCGTGAAACTGGGGTTTTGAGACAAGGAAGATGTTTTCAGCAAGAGCATTCGGTGAGCCGACTATTCTTTCTGAAAACATCATTCGACCTAAAAACAGTTGAAGAGCCTGCCACACACATTATTTTTTTCAGCATTGGTATAAAAAAGTCGCTTCTTAACTGGTAATTTTGGAAATTTTTTGTAATTTTTCAAATTTTGAGTTTAAAAATTTTTGGAAGTGAATGGATTTTTTTTAGAATAGCTGCAAAAGTATTATTATTGAGATATGTTTACTTCAGGTAATACCCCATCAATTGAAGAGAAAATCTCAAAATGAATTGACGTAAAAAAATCATTATTTACTATGATTTTAGGGTAAAGAATACATTTCTAAGTCTAGAAACAAAAAAGACGTTGTTGAAGATATTGTGATCCCAGAGAGATCTTTTAAATCTATTGAATCCTGCTTTGGCGAAAAATGTTACCAGAAATTTCCAAGTCTTCAGTAAAAAAAAGTACGTAAAAACTTTTCGGATCTCGAAGAGTATAATGAACAAAATTTGCTTCTCAGTGGAATGTTGAAATGCAAGGATCCTATCGAAGCGAGTTCAGGCGAAAAAGTAGTTCGGTTAATTCACTGGATTTATTTATTTTCTACTGACGAAGAAAATTTTTTAGTTTGCAAGAAGTTTTTTTGTGCTTTTCTGCGTTTTGGCAAAAGAAGAGTTGAAAATGTTCAAAAAAAGATATTAAAAAGCAGCCTTCAAAAAATTTGGCAGGTGGACGATGCGAAAGTCGTGTTAAGGATTTGAAAAGAATAATTTAAGATCATTGTGAATCAAACCCACATCGTAGTTCACATTACAAACAAAATTCTGGTAATCTAAGATATTTTGAAAATCCTTCATTAAGTCTTATAGAACTTTATAAATTGTTCGGAGATTATTATTCAGAAAAAACAGGGGCTAAATTCACGTTAAGTAAAACTGCTTATTGTAATTTCTTTAACAGTCATGTTGGCTTCACCTTTAAATTACCTAGAACTGACGTGTGCAACACTTGCTGTAAGAATGAGACAAAAGGAGTGGTGACTGAGGTCGAGTTGCGGAGTGGACAGGGGAACACAGCGGGTGGTGCCTTCCCCCTCCAAGCACTACCTTTTCCGCAGTTCAACATTAGCCATCGAACGGTCAAAGCTGATTAAGGGTCATTAGTACTAATGGTTCGATGGAAAAAACCAAAAAAATGGGCAGTTTTGCACTTAAAGTATCGTAAACAAGATATTTATGATTTACGACTTTTTACGATTCCAGTCATATGTTATTTTCATTTAAGACTCACATTTTCCATAATTTTCCCTTCACACTTTACCCAGACTTAGGACTAGCAGCAAACTGTACGAAATAATTTTCTTCCATGCTAGCGTGTTCGAAAATTGTTGGGGAATATGTATTGTGAAATGATATAATACTCGAATATAAATGAACGCATCAAATTAATTGAGCAGCTAGAGAAGAGCTTTTGTCAAATGAGTCTATGCATAATAATAATGGAATATTATTTAACTCAATAACTTAAACTTTAAACTAAACTAAACTCTAAGCTAAAAGTAGGTAGAATATTCATCTTATGAAATAATTAGTAAAAACTTGAGTGAAACTTGACGAACGAACTCAAATCGAGTTATGAATCCGATTGCTTGCTACGTAAGTTCTCCAAATATAATTGCAAAATTTCTGAACTCGGTCGTTTTCTGGTTTGATGGGCATGAGGTCTTCAACGAAACATTTAGCTACGTCTATTGGATCCAAAAAAGCAAGACAAAAAAATTTTTTTAATAAAGAACCTATTTCCGAATTCACATTGTTGTATTCAGTACTCAAACCGAATTCTTGAATTTTCCTCCATCAACTTTGACCTAAATGAGATCGACAACATTTCATAGTAACACGATTCTTCAAGCTCTACGTATACCTGACTGATTACCAGTTTCGAAGTCTACATAAGTAATTTTCGAATTGAAAGTCAAATTAAGTTTTATTCATTCAGAAACTATGCATGAAAATGCTGCTGCATATGAATTGATTCGTTTTTTAAAGAGCAAAAAGGAGACTAGAGGAATACATCAATTCTGTAACAGTCCGATAATTGTGAAAATTTGGTAGAATTGTTTTGGACATCTGTAAAACGTCCCATCGACAAAAATTGGTGCAAGTCGACATAAAAACGTCAAATTGGTAATTGCGGAGAACATGAAAACTTTATTTACTTTATCATTAACAAGTAAGAAGTTCTCTTTTATATTAGTTTTTACTTTCGCAGAATCAAGAGCATCTTGCATATCAATCGCGGTTTTTGACTATTTTGGAAGAAGTTGTCTTCGAGCTCGACCGACGTTTTTTCAAAAACGTCGTCAGTGGTCACCGTATCAATATCATTATCACGGAATTCGCGTTTCCAAATTTCGGCGGGTTTCAAATCTAAATACCTGTAGTTATCTTCTACTGCTTTTCTTTTCGCGGCATTACTAATTTTTTGCCGATTGAGAAGTTTCAAGTTGTCCGCCTCATGATTGTGATTAGTTTTACTTTCAAACATTTTTTTGAACTGTCAAGTTTCAGGCAACCATTACAAATTTCATTTGAACATATCCAGTACTGAATGCCACTTTCAAGTAAATTTTTGAATCTGAATTTGAATCCATCGAGAACTATCAATTCTTTACCTTTCTCGCTTGCCATGAACTCCATTTTTTCGTAGCGAAGCGGAAAGGAAAAGCTAGAACGATAGACACAACCACACCTAGACACAACTTGTTACAAAACAGTACTGTCAACTAGCGAGAAATGTCCTCCAGCCTTTCAATCTCATGTTCTTTCCCCTATAAACCTCTCAAATTTGATTGGAGTTCATCGCCCGGGTAAGGTGTGAAGGGAAAATTATGGAAAATGTGAGTCTTTTTAAAGAAAAAAACATATGACTGGAATCGTAATGAGTCGTATATCATGAATATCTTGTTTTCGAATCGCTATGTGCAAAACTGCACATTTTTTCGTTTTTGCCATGGAACTATTAATACTAATGACCCTGGATCAGCTTTGACCTTTCGACGGACAATGTTAAGCTGCGGAAAAAATAGTAGCATGGAGAGGAAAGGCAGCACCCACTATGTTCTCCTGACCATTCAGCAAGTCGACCTTAGCCGCAGAGGTAAACAAAGAAGTAATTAATCACAAGAAAAATGCTCAAATTTATTCGAAATTAAAGAAGCAATGATTGTCTGAAAATAGCAGTCTCTGCTGTGAACTTGACTTTGCACAGAATTTGTCATTACCAAAATTATATGCATCCGCACAGTCTTACGACAGGAAAATGATACGTTTCTGTCCGAAGAAGAAAGAAGTGGAATTTCACTTCAATTGAACATTTTATAAATTCCTATAACAGTTCAAGTTTAATGCAATGGTGTATGGTATATCAGTCGAATGACTGAGAGCATTGAATATTTTCCCAAGTTCTGTTTCTGTGTATTCAAACTTGATGTTGAGCTGATGATATATCGGTTGTCGTTTCATGTCGCCAAACGTCAAACGTAAATTGGGTGAAAGTAGGTGTTCAATAAACACCGCCGATCTGTCGGTGTTTATAAACATCTATTACTCAGAATAAGTTCGGGGTTCATTCGGGTAGTAATATAATCCATTCAACACCCGCGAGAAATATCTCATTGCTCGGTCCTGTTTCAAGTGGGAAAAATAATACATTATCTGATTTTTGTATACTGGAAAAGCGCAGTTGCAATGTTTTGTTTTTGTTGCAAACTTTTTACAACCATTCAAAATGCTTTAATTTCGGGAGGTTGCAATGATTGGATTCATATCAGTGAAATACTTAGCTTTCACGAATAGAGCAAATCACATTTGAATGCACGTAAACAGTGGAATAGGTTGAAATTAGGTCTAAGGGTAAATGAGACAATCGAGGCTAATCATCAATGCATGTTGGATGATGAAACTTGATATTGGCAAAATGTTTCAGAGCGACTTTCAGCAATGATACATTTTTTTGGCACAGCAGTTTATGGCCTTTAGAGGAGCGTTGGACAAATTATATGTTCACAATAATGGATACTTTTCAAAACTAGTTCAGTAATTAGCTCTACAGGTGCAGCACTAACTGCAGTTATACTAGATGAACTCGAAAAAATAGTTTGTTGAAAATTTAAGGGCATAAGGATACGATAACGGCTCGAATATGAAAGGCGAGCATGCTGGTGTTTTGATATCATCTAAGAACTCTACGTGTTTTTTTTAGAATCACCTTTGAGGTGAGATATTTTAAAAAAGCATATGCCTTCTTTGCTAGTAAAATTCTTGAGCACGACAACATGGGAAAGTCGAATTAATGCAGTTCGTCCAATAAGATATCAAATAGGCGAGATGTATGATACTCTTCTGGATACCTCAAGCAATTAAATCTTTCGATGCAACGGGAAGACATGAGGCTGTGTGCTCAGCATCGATTATTTCTGATTTTGAAGTTTGTGTTGTTCAATAATCTGGCATAATATTTTGAATCTCATAAATGTTGCTAGAAAAATTGCTTCAAAGTGTTAATATGGATTTATCAAGCACTATCAATGAACTAAAAGGAGTTCTAAATTACTTGGAATCGTATAGGAATGACGAGGGATTTGCGAGTGCGATGATAGATGCTAAGGAGCTGGCAGAAATACTAGGTGTTTATTCAAAATTCGAAACCGCTCAAAGTTTTCGACCACAGCGTCAAGAAAAACAATTTGATCAAGAGTCAGAGGATCAAAGAGCACAGGATTCTAAAATTAGATTTGAAGTAGAGTTTTTTCCTGAAATTTGGACGTGTGAGTAACTTCTATAAGAGAGCGATTTGATCAATTACAAGCTAGCATGATTCACACTCTTCTTTTTTGCATGACATAAATGCGTTGAAATATATGTCACCAACTGCTCTACTAGATGAATGCAGAAATTTGGAAACTACTTTACCTCACCAAGATTCAAAAAACATTGATGCTCAACAACTATTAGATGAACTGCAAGTTTTATCACATTCAGTTGATAAATGACATCGGCGACACCTTTAAATGTGTTAAAACACGTGGTTGAAATCGGAAACGACTGGTACCCCAATGTCGCATTTGCTCTTAGAATACTACTTTCTCTTCTGATTACCGTGACTAGTGGCGAACGCAGTTTTTCGAAATTGAAATTAGTTAAAACCAACTCAAGGTCTACAATAAGCGAAACGCGTTCAGTAGACTTAGCAATGATTTCGACTGAGCACAAACTTGGTGACAATTTGGTCTACAAAGAACTCGTATATGAGTTTGCTGAAATTAAAGTGCGAAAAGTCAATTTTTATTGACATTGTGCTCGATGCATAGGAATTTGACTTCACAAAATCACCAATGCTATCAGGCATGTTTTGTGTACAAAAAATCGCGCCAAAATGGTCACCGACCATCATGTTGATTCTGGTTCATGCTATAAAGCGAATACTATCATTATTAATAATGATGAATGGGAGATTATATTGACCCCCAATAAAAATGGTACTTCTTGTCAATTTGGTTTCAGGGTCCAGTAAGTTGAAAACAATATTGAATTGTTTCAGACGTTTCGGCAAACACTTATTGGACCCTGGAGCCAAATCTACAACAATCACCATATACTAATATTATTATTTTTATCATAGGGTGGCATAATCTAAGCTTGCGCAGGGCGGTAAACTTTCTACAAATTGGATAAAAATGCTGCAGCACATTTATCCACTCGAAGATAAAATTCATCTGGCGAAAGATAAATATTTATCTGATGAAAATATTGATGTTACATGCGTGATATTTGTCAAGTGACACTTCGATGTCAAACACCCCCCTATCGAAAAAATCCTTAGGGAAATACTCGTGTAATTTTTAGGCACGATTAACACGAGGAATTTCTCGAGGATTTTCAAATTTCTCTAGAAGATCCGTGAGTCAGGCAATTGATCCTCGCGGATTTCTTCATGCATATCCTGTCCGAAAATTACACAAGTATTCCCCCCAGGATTTCTTCAATAGAGAGGTGTTTCACATCAAAGTGTCACTTGACAAATGTCATGCACGTGACATTAATATTTTCGTCAGAATAATTTTCATCTTTCGCCAAATTAATTTTATCTTTGAGTGGATAAATGTGCGGCAGCGTTTTTATCCACTTCAAAAATAAAATTTATTCCTGGGACTTACTGTGACAACATAACTCTATTATCAGATTCATGTCCCGGATAGAATAAAAATTACACAGTATTTTATTTTTTGGTTTTATTGGTAGTTTATTTGCAATGTGAAATGGAATATGTGTTTCCAGTTCGAGGACATTTCTATTGACAGTGCGATAGAAATGTTGGCACATATTCATAAAAATTAAAAAGATTGGAACGAAAAGAAACTGAAGCTCAATGTGTGGAAATTATTCGCAATGCTCGTTCTTCTTCATTCACAATGGTCGAGGAATGTGAAGATCTTCTGCAGAATTTTAAAAAAATTTCCAAAGCAAAATGCAAAAGCCAAAAAACTTCCAAATCATTGAAGCGTTCGTTGAAATTTTTTTTCTGATTAAAAAGTAGATGTTTATGACGAAAAGTCCTCCAACTCGAATTGGATTAAAAGCGGCCAAAGTGAATGATGTTGAAAATCTCCATAATTATTTGAGCGCTAAAGGAAAAGAATTTTTCGGAGAGTATTTTTTAAAAGTAACAACTCAGAGTCCAGATGCTGAAGAAACCAAAGAGAGTGACGAGAATAATTGAAAGTAGTTTTTGATACAGTATTATTTTAATAAATTATCGTTCTAAATGTCTAATAAATAAATTATTTCAATGATATCTTGAGTATTATTTTGGTATCTGACTTGACCTTCCTATTGTCCGCTGCGACACATTCGTAGCCGAGGAGGCACGTGCATCGGGCAGCGTTAAGATTGCCGCTCGCAATTTAAAACATTCATAATTTTCTAAACAATAATTCGATTGAGCTGAAACTTTCTAGAAAACTTCTTTGAACCTCAGCCGACAACTTTTTTATTGGAAGTTTGCCGTTGTTTCAGATTCGCTCGATAAACAAAGCGCTTGAAGGTTGAAATTCGTGATTTTTGGAAAGTCTCAACAAATTGTTCTTAAATTTTTCGCATATTGAAATAATTACGTTTGTCTTTCTCAAATGGTTTCAGAAGACTTAAACACGTAACTCAGTATCAACAACATTGAAAAATTCCAACTTCAATCTGAGGACGGTATATCCGGGTCTGTTAGAACTACTTTTCTTTCCGTAATCAAACTGATCGAAAAATAATCTCATTTACTCTTCTCATTTCGAAATATTGGTTTTAGCCGTTATTTTATATGTGAATTTTCAATTTAAGAAATATCTCCAACATTTTATGTAATATTCCTAAGCTTCTCTTTTAATTTCGTTCGTACTTTTTTTGTCCCGCTTCCATTATCTTTCGGAAATCTTGAAAAAAAATAAAGGATGGAAGTACGTACACAAAGGAAGAGAGACTGAGAGGTGATGAGAAAGAAGGAGGAGGATTCTCGACTACCGTTGCTGCTACCGCGGTGCGATAGTCGGCTAACATGGGGGCCAATTAAGAGGTCCCAGAAGACCTTTGGGGCCTTCTATCTATTCACAAGAACTGACCACACTCGTCCTGGTCGTCCTTATTGCAGCTCCCAAAATGTCACCCTGGCCAATCTCCTGCTTAGAGATGGTGATCGTTAAAATGCCGAAGTGATACGCCACCAAAAGCTGAATCTCACGGAAGTCAAACTATCGAATTTGCTCAGATCTTGCCGCCGTAATCCTAAATTACCTTAAACAGCCTCCGAAAACAAAACTTGAAATTCCTCTTCGAAGAAAACCTCATAAAGAAGCTGGCAGATTTTCTAGGAAAGAAAAAAATGTGAACTATATTTTGTAGTTTGCAAACTATTTCGTTTGACCTAGTTTTATCACGTTTGACCTAAGTATTTATTAACTTCTTTAAAAAAAGCAAGAAAGGGAAATGCTTATGGGCTTTTATGGTCATTCAAATTCATAAATTTGGTATGCAAACCAAGTAGCTTTTAAGAAATTGAATTTCGGGATGGTATATACTAAAGCTTTTAGATACGAAGAATAATTAGATGATAATGTGTTTCCTGGCTTAAAAATCCTATAGCGCCACGGTAGTGCTCATCCTTATCTAAAGCTGGGATCCCGTGTGGCCACTCCCATCTAAGATATCCTCCAGGCGTTTTTCGGTACCTACAACGACTCCTGCCTTGATCGTCCTACACGTCGTCCCAACAAATTAAGGGACCACGTTGGTGTTTGGCCTTCAGCGAGGCAGGACACGACTGAATTTAATTTACATAAACCCTTGGAAAGATCAGAAGATGCTTCCTTGCCACGAGACAGGGTGACAGCGACTTAACGGCTTTGGAACTACTTACAGATTTCACCCATTTTTCTTCTAAAACACCACCTTGGGCAGAGGACCAAGTATTTTTTCAATGGATCTTCAGTATCCGAAGTGAATCAAAAAGGAAAGTATTTTCCATGCATTGTTTTATATTCTATGATACTGATTAGATGTAATTTATAAGGGGTTGTAACTGAGAATGTCTGGTCGAACTACATTTGCACATGCATTGTAGATATCATTTTGGTGTTGAAGAATAGGTTGTGCGAACCTTATTAATTCAAAGTGATTGTTCTATTTAAGCCAGGTATAAGATTAAAAGATATTTATTCGATTTTTATACAAGTTGTGCTATCCTAGTATGTAGTTTCAAAGAGAAAATCGAGGGGGTGACCAGCACCCTCTAATATTGTCCGATGTGAAACCTTACAAAACTAGATGGTACGGTTGAAAAAATTCGAACTTGGCTTTTTTAGACACGCTACTGCGTTACTTATGGACATTAGGTCTCCGAAGGTTCGTGTCTGTGATAAAATTGAATTGTTTACGAAATCTTGTGTAGAAAGATCTGGTCAATCATCCTAATCATTTTCTTTCCAATTTTATGATGGTAAAAACCCAATTAAGATTTATCGAATCCTAAATATCGAGTTCTATATCTTTCAAACTTATCAAGGACCTATCACCCTTTTCAGCATGGATATAAGCCCCCTAGGATACTCTCTCACTATTGTCGGTTAGTAGGGATCTACTCACCTTATAATCCCCCTAAGATATTATTTTCCTGAGTCTGATAGTCTGACTGGTTGTCTTCACACCGGCGAGTGCAAGGCTAGGTACGCGCGCGTAGAATGAATAAGAGAAGCAAAACTTTAAAGGGTTGACTTTGGTTGTCCTTACAGCAGCGAGTGGAAGGCTAGGTACGCACGAAGAATGGATGGGAGAAGCGAAACTTTCGAGAGCGGGCATTGATTGTGCCCATACCGGCGAGCGGAAGGCTAGGTGCGCGCACGCAGAATGGATGGGAGCAGCGAAACTTTCGAGAGCGAGCATTGGTGAAAAGGAGACAGCCAATATCCGTGTCTCCCTTTTCTCTCCATTTTCACTCCTCCCGTCCATTCAACACGCGCGTACCTAGCCTTCCGCTCGCCAGTGTAAAGACGACTAGATACAAATATCCAACCGCTTTCCCACGTGCGCGACTTACACACACTTACCTTGCATCTACTCCCTCGCCACAAGATTTCTAGAGAGCTTCGATACTGAAATAGCCAGCTACCCGGCTGGAACGCGCAATTGCCGGATATTTACGACGAAGTATCGCAGCAAGCAACCTCTGTCAAACGGAAGCGTGAGAAAGCGGCGGTAGTACATACGTATCGAGCTTAGCATGCGAGATGTGTTACATACGTAACGAGAGGGGATTTGCAACTAGAAGGTGATGGCTATTCAGGGGTTGGGAGAGATGAAGGGGTGGGTTCTGGGACGGCGAGAGATTCACCTCTCGCATTCGAGTCACACCCGATTCCTTGTTCTACCATGGAATTAGGGTTTATCCGTGGACGGGACCAGTGTACGAATAAATTTTCTGGTACGTCTCGCTCAACCAATTATCGGCTGTTCGCCACGAATAAGAGCTCGAGCAAATCCGAGCTGCGGGCAACGCAAAGTAAACGTTCCTTATACTAAAAGAAAAAAATCTAGAAACTCACAAGTGTATCAGACGACCTTTTCGACACCTACACTCGCACTCATTAACACCACCGACCTTCATTATGTTCTAGAGAAGCGCCCTAATTGCCGACAATGGCAGGATAACGCGCGTCGAACTCTTCCTCTTTTTTCCTTCATTCTTATTCTTTTTTATTATTTTTTCCCCTTATTTTTAGCTTCTTCTTTTTCCAAGTCTGGAGTTAGGTAGATTAGAGAAACCCGCACGTGTGTAAGGTACTAATAATCACCTGGTCAAGCGACTTGAGTCATCGACTCAGGTTCTAAAACCAGATCAGCCAGTCTCGTTTGCGTTCTAAAGTCTAAACAGTCTAATGGAACCACTCCAGTCAACACTGAAACTGGTTCCATAGAATTTCGTGGAAATATTGGAGGATGTGTACGCTTTTAATGTATACACGTGCTACCTGTGCCACAGGGGACAGAATTTTTAGTAACGTTTATCCAGAATTTATACAGGAACCTGGAAACCCGTCTTTCATGTACTTTTAGTGCTGCCGATATTCTCGATATTCATGAAAATGCACTTCTATCTCTGCTAACAATTATTAGAAGTGACTGAACTTGTGTTGGATTTCAAAAATTAATGTTGATTTAGAAGAAAGGCAGAAGGGATTCAAAGCACAACAGCTGGTGTAGGCTGGTGAAGAATGAGGGGGAGCCGCAATACCTGGAAAAGGTTAAAATGGAGAGCGAATGGAATAGAGTGGTGAGATTCAGAATGGAAAAGTGGGTAAGAGCATGTAGATATTGGATAAATTAGGGAAAGAATCTGTGTAGATTATGTAGGTATGAGCAGGAATCATGGTTGCATGTGTTAGATAGGTATACAGGTGAGACAAAAGAGGACGAGAGAGTGTGGAAGGGAGAATAAAGTGGATTTTGAATAGGAATAGTCAAGTTGAGGAATGGATGAAGAAGCTGGAAGGGTTGAAAAAGATAGCTGGTTGCGCAGGGTAGGGGAAAACCAAAAAATCACTCCTAAAGAAGAAAAGTAATGAACTGGTGTTGCGGAATATAACCATATTTTAGATTGGTAGTGGTTGGAAAAAATGGAAGCTCAGGGTATGATCGCTAGCATCTAGGAATAAGAATAATAGCTAAGTCGATACATGAGAAATAGTTGGTAATGTAGTATATAAAGATTGTCGATAAGAAAACGTGTGATGGTGCTGTAAATGATCTTAAATGCGTAAAAGGGAGCGAGTATAAACAAAATAAAGAAGATGAATAGAAATTCGTAAAATATTATACTAAGCTTACTGCTGTAAACATTTCATTTAGGTAAAAAGACAATTTTAACGACTCAATAGTATGTCAATTGATAATTCGGTTGAATGGAAATTAGGTCAATCATCAATTTGAGAAGATCTTATCGTGTGACTCCTCAGTGAAAATCTATTCTTTGAGGAATTAAAATATTCTTTGGTAATAAAAAAATATTTTTGCAGTAAATAAACACCTACAACTCATTAACATTTTCATTAATTTCGAAATTTTATCCCTAGAGCGAAATGACGTACAGATAGAAACTTGTAATGCCTTAGTAAGCGCAGATTATTATCAGAAAGATCCTGCTTCTCTTTTATTTTTTTCTTGATCATTCATGTCAATAGAAGATGAATGAGTTTCAATGCAAGGTTGCTCAAAGTGAAAGGCTGCAGAATGCAGAGTGTGATTCTCATGGATAATTTGACTTATACCAGGCGAATCACGACATTCACTGCGACGAAAGCATCATGTTGAATTAAAGATTCGTTTGCAGGTGACGATCACCTTCTTCTAATTTCCACTTTAAATTCTTTTCATCGCTCCTCGAAGGAAACCACAATTTCAAAGAGGTAGAATTGTTGAAACTCGTTTCAATCCCAAAGACTTTAAAAGTAGCGACATTTCTCTGTCTTCATTTTTATCTGATTTTTTTTCGCAGTCCGAATGACGAGCTTTCGAAATGTCATTTTAATGGCATACTATATGATGATTTACGTCACTCTTGCAAATTCTTTTCGGCACATTCCTGCTTCAAAAAACATCCTTAGGGTATTTTCACTTGTGTCAATTTACGGAAATTACGTCGACTTTTCGAAGCATGTTTCAGTGATAACCAATTATTTTAATTAAAAGCTGTCTACTTGGTATCAGAGTACGTTACCACTGTCAAAAGATACCCTGAAATGGCTCGTGTTCAAGATACGCAAGTGTCCAATGTCTGTTATTTCAGAACGAAGTAAAGGAGAATTTGAATTTGCATTAAAGAAGAATTTATCTCTAAGAACGACTAAAGAAAGGGACATTATTAATTACGTTTTATAATTATTTATTTAAAATACTATTTTCTCGGCTGATCCGACATGGCAAGATACTGAAAATTTATAGCAGCTGCTCTTAGTGATTTTAAAAATTGCAACGAAAATTGATAAGGATCAGCCTCGCACAACATGGCGTGATTTTAGCACGCGACCATCGTCTCTCAATGTGGCCAGATAATTGTTTTCGTCGAAAAAATAATGTTGTTGCCCCATGTAGCAAGAAAATTGAAGGAGCTAAAAATTGCAAGGTAGAGGCGCCAATTCTTGACGTGTGCCACGCGACCATTTACAAATTCAACAAAAAAATTCCAAGAAAATTGCTTGTACCTCTGTTTTGAATTATTTTTAATTAGGAGCATTGTCAAAGACTCAATACTAATTATAGTTATCCGCTCAGAGTGAAATATGCCATAATTTCCATTCACACGAAATACCCTTGGATCTAGTTCTAATTTTTCCGAATTTGTACTTGCAGTTGACATAAGTTTCATTTTTCGTACATAATAATTTTCAAACATAATATTTCTTTAAAAATTACTATCTTCTATCATATCCTTTAAGCCAATTTTCAAGTGACGTTGGTTGAATGAGACAAATTTCATTAGACTTTTTATGGAAATACTGAGGTCAGCTAACACTTTGGATAAACTAAAATTAGGTTAATTGAGAATTCGAACAGATTATGTCATCGAACCATTAGCACACAATTTGAAATGAAGTCAAACAACAATCCATTTTAATGAAAATAATACTAACTTGGAGATTAAAAATCACACCAAGTTGCAACTTGGACGAAACAATATTATGAAATTGGCGAATTGGGGCAACGGCAAATTAGATCAAATAATGTTTCTTCCAATGAAAAGTGGTGCCCGCAATTATGAAAATGATAATTACTTTGAGAAAAGTGTTATGAATATTAGGTCTAAATTACTATATAATTAAGATCTTTCCAGCAATAATTTTTTGCATACTCTAATTAGATACATCTGATGTTTTACGGTTCGTATATATTAACATTTGCAAAAACTTTGGTTAGGTAATCGAACAAAATTACACATCTTACTGATTTTTTCATACATTTTAGAATTAAATATGCAAGAATGTATTGAGTGAATTCTGATTAAATAATAATCAAACCTTCAGCAAAAGCTCTTCAAAAACAGATTTAACGACATTTTAAGGTAATTATCAAGATTATAGAAAGATGTGCAATTTTTGCAACTTCTTCAGTCTTGCTAAAACCATTTGAAATAAAACTACTTGTGCCAATGTTTAATTGATGAGGTGAAATGAAAATATTATTGTGCACTCTATCAAAAAAACATATCTGTCTTTTTTTTCCTTTTATTTCAGAATGAAAAGGTATACTATACCTTTTACAATTGTAATTGGTTGGAAATGCCACACGAGATGGCTCTAATAGTAATTATATGTTAAAAATGACTCAAAATTCTTTGAATTTGATCGCTGTCAATACTTTTGCATTTTCCATGAGTGGATTTGCTAGTGTGAGTATCAGGTATATATTTATTCAAAAATATGTTTTATTTATATGAATTTATATTTTCTGTAGTTATTTCTCGTTTTGATTTGTGACAGGTTATGCAAACCACCGAGGCTAACATGTCCATATTACGTGAAGTATTCTGATTAGTTCCGGTTGAAATGCGAGTAGAAACTAACGCAACATTTTTATTTTGTAATTAAGAGTTTCTTGCACGATTTTGTGGAAATCTATATTATATACTAATTGAGTTATCGAAAACCATTTGTCCATATTGTAAGTTAAAAATACAAATATTTAATGAACTTCTAGAGAGGATATAAACAATATTCAAGATCTCCAATGTATTCTATGAAGGATAAAAGATGATTTTGATTTAAAAAGTTGTCTTTTCCTTCGAGTACTGAAAATACACATTACACACATTATGCTAATTTAAAATTCGCGCATGTAAATGTGAAGTGTAGATAAGATCAAATACTATTTCCTACATTAAAAATGATGCTATATGAATCCGCAGTCATATAAATTCTAATTACTCTACGATAACTATCATTAACGTTAATTATGTATAGTGATAAATTTGGTTCAGTAATATTTCAGAACAAGGCGTTAATGTTAGCAATATAGATAATAATAGAATGCCAAATGAGACATTAGGTAAAGAAAACAATTAATATGAATAATGTCACATAAATAAATATTGCGCCTAAATAAGTCTTCATTAAGACCTTTCTAGTTCGAATTTTGAAAGATGCTTTTAATTAAATACATTTGAGCTCTTGCGGGTAACTAAAATTTATTGATTAGTTAATCTGCCAACCTTGCATATTTCTATGATTTTTTTAGACAATGTAGAATAACAGTAGCAAGAATAGATTCAGTCGAGCTTGATTAAATAATCAGACCATTAAAGAAATCTCTTGAAAAAAACTATGTCGACATTTAATGTCAATTATCAAGACAATGCATAACGATGTGTAATTTTTTACAACCCATTAAGATTATATTCCTTACAGTAATGATTTCTTAGATTCCATTATTCTGTTCATCAGTCCAGCTAAAACCAAGGGAAATAAAACTACTTGTATTCAATCTTTTCTGTGAACAATGAAGGTAACTTTCCTGATCCTTTAATATCAAAAAAATATTGACTTTTGTTTCCGAATTTTGAATAAACCTTTTAATATAACTTGACAATATCTTTTTTGTTACCAGGAATTGAAAATTGAGTATTTTAGAAGAACGAAGTTGCTTCTAAACTTCATGGGTCTTTGGCCACAATCACCAAACCAGTGCCGATTCTTTCTTAGCTTTATTCTCATATTTCATCACATAATTCTTACTCTCATTAATATGTTCTACTGGATTCATGATTTGGAACACCTTATTGTGAATTTTCTAGAATTTACTGTATTCTTGAAATAAATAAAAAATTTCT
>JAUMHM010000078.1:41112792-41127850 GCA_032362435.1 Melikaiella ostensackeni | reverse complement strand
GTATAAGCCAAAAGGTTTAATAAAACTGCTTAAAAAAAATAAGGCTCATTACTTTTCAATCGAACCCTGTACATTCATAGCGAGTCACCTAAAAATGTGTCAGTAAAACCATTGTAAAAATTTGTCATACATGATCATGATAACAATTTTTGAGAACAACCTTCAGCTTGACAACGATTCTTTAGAACCGAAATATTGAATACAAATTTTTCAAGCAAAATTAAGGAATGTTACTATGTTTTCAAATAAGTTTTAAATATGATTTTATTTCGTATTCTAGGATATGATAATATTGTTAGCACATTCTTTGATGGAATATGTAAGCTTTGACATGATTATGACAGTAAAAATTACCATTTTCACTGCGAAATTTGTATGAAATTATCGAAAGTGCTATTTGCATTTCGAATCTTTACCACTCTTCTAAAAAAAGAATAAAATGCTGTACAAATTTATGAAACAGAGATATACATTTTTTTCTCCTAAATCGCGGCTTTCCCAAGTTTTCGACTTTTAGGTGTATTTTTTCATTAGTTAGCTTTTTTGCCACTCTAATATAAATAATAAAAAGAAGAAGATCGAAACATTTTTAGATTTTCCTTCAAAAATCCCCGAAGAAACCAAAAAATCAAAATTCTGTAAAAACCACATTCATAACTAATTCTATTCTCATTCTGTTAAAACCACGTAGACTAGCGTACTTTGAGGTGCTGATTACGAGTGTAACATCGAGAATATTTGCAAATGATATTTTTAAGGTCAATTCGAAAAAAAATTACATATTAAATTCCCGAAAATAGCAATTATTGGTAATTTTTCGAGCTAGAAAAGGGGTAGGGTGTGACAGAACTTTCCTCTTCCATTTTCCAGCTCAAAAAATTACCATTTTATGTAAGAAACAAATTATCAATATTTATAACTCATTAATGAAACGAAATTTATCAAAAATATTATATTTTTGGTGTTAATTATAGCAATATCGATGGAAAAAGAAGCAATATAGAAAAAGGGATACTTGAAGAGAGGAGACCGCATTCCAAATTTTTATTACATTATTTGATAAAAAATGGCTCACTTTTGTGATATTCTCCTCTTCATATTTCGGTTTTAAGTAGAAAAAAAAATAATTCAAGAAGAATCATATCGAACAATCGTAAATTGGAAAAAATCACAATTGTAGACAAAAATCAGATTTTAAAAAGAATCGAATAATTTTTATATCACCCTCATTGACTTTTCATTTTGGTTCTAAAATAAATAGCTTGGGACAAAAACTGTAATCAAATTATGAAGATTTGGGAAATTCGCAATTCGAGATAATTACCGAATAATGAAAATATGTGAACTCAGTATGAGACTTCGAAGGATTTCAAAAGATTACAAGGTTTTACAAAAGTTGTGGGCTATTTCAAACGATTTCGAAGATTACGAAAGGTTTCCCAGATTTTAAAAGATTTTAAAATTTAAAGAGATTACCTAGTACAATGATTTCAAGGAGATTCTCAATTTTTTCAAGAGATTTTACGAGATTTGAAGAGACTTCAAGGAATTTAACTATATTTCAAGAGATTTTACGGGATTTCAAGAGATACCTGAGGATTTCGACGGATTTTTAGGGATTTTGAGGGATTTTAAGGAATTGAGAATGATTTCTGCAGATAATAAAGGATTTTATGGGATTTTAAGAGATTTCAAAATATTTCGAAAGAAACCACCTGATTCCAAAGGATTTCAAATGATTTCAAGAGACACAAAAGTATTTTCAGGAATTTAGAATTTAGAATTTGGAATTCTAATTGAATTTCGAAGATTTGAAGAGATTTGAGAGAATTCCATAATATTTTAAAAGATTTCACGAGATTCCAAAAGATTTTCAAAGATTCCAAAGGATTTTGAGGTATTTTGATGGATTTTAAGAGAATTAAATAGTTTTCGATGATTTTACGGGATTTCAAAGGATTTTAAGAGATTTCAAAAGACTGGAAAGTATATCTACGGGTTTTTAAAGATTTCAACGGACTTCAAGGAGTTTAATGAGATTTGGATGGATTTTTAGGGATTATTGAGGATTTGAAGGAATTAGAGCGATTTCCGCGGATTACAAAGGATGTTAAGAGATTTCAAGAGATATTAAGAGATTTCAAAGCATTTCAAAAAAAGTCACGGAATTTCAAAGAATTTTGAAGGATTTCAAGAGACACCATAGTAATTTTCACGAATTTTGGAGGATGTCATAATATTTTGAAAGATTTCACGGGATTTCAAAATAGTTACACAGTTTTGAAAGGATTTAACGAATTTTAAGAGATTTAAATGGTTTTCGATGATATCACGGGATTTCAAAGGATTTTAAGAAATTTCAAAAGATTCCAAAGTATATCCACGGATTTGAAAATATTTCGTCAGATTTCAAAAGATTTAACGGAATTTTAGGGGATTCCTAAATATTATAAAGGATTTGAATGGTTTTCAAAATATTTCAATGGATTTTAAAACATTCAAAGGGATTCCAAGATATTCGGAAAGATTCCCAAGGATTTAAAAGATTTTAATGAATTTTGAAAGGATTTCAAATGTTTCAAGGGATCTCCTAATACTTCGAAATATTTCAAGGATTTCAAGGATTAACATTTTTTCACGATTAAAATAAAAACTATGCGCCTCATAAAGAAATATTTCGAAACAAATTTGTAGAGCTTGAAATGAACAATTTTTCTCCGTAAAATTCTTTTCGTATCTCGTAGATACGATTTTGCTAGAAAGTGGTATTTTTTATTTCTAATAACATTTGTGAAGATTAAAACGAAAACTATGCGTTCCATGAAAAAATATATAGAAAACAATTTGTAGATCTTTTTGAGATGAACAATTTTGCTCCTCATCATTTTTTTCGTAACTCGTATAGTTTTGCTGGAAAATGGCATTTTTTATATTTATTAACATTTTTAACGATTAAAATAAAAACAATGCGCCTTATCAAAAAAATAGCTTCGATCAAATTTGTCGATCTTTTTGAGAAGAACAATTTTTCTTCGTGAATTTTTTTATGTATCTCGTACGGTTTTGCTGGAAAGTGGTATTCCTTATTTTTAATAACATTTGTAACGATTAGGACAAGAATTATACGTCCTTAGAGAAAAATAGTCTCAAACAAATTTGTAGATCTTTTTGAGATGAACAATTTCGCTTTCCAACATTTTTTTCGCAACTTGTATAGTTTTGCTGGAAAATGAAATTTTTTATATTTATTATCATTTTTCACGATTAAAATAAAAACTATGCGCCTCATAAAGAAATAGCACTCATCAAATTTGTAGATTTTTTTGAGATGAACAATTTTTCTTCGTAAATTATTTTTTGTATCTCGTACAGTTTTGCTGGGAAGTATTATTCCTTATCTTTAATAACATTTGTAACAATTAAAACAAAAATCATGCGTCCCATGAAAAAAATATTTAAGAACAAAATTTGTAGACGTTTTAACGAAGAACAATTTTGCTCTCCAACATTTTTTTCGCAACTCGCATAGTTTTGCTGGAAAATGGAATTTTTATATTTATTATCATTTTCCACAATTGAAATAAAAACAATGCGTCCCATAAAAAATAGCTCTGATCGAATTTGTAGATCTTTTTAGATGAACAATTTTTCTGTCTAAATTTTATTTCGTATCTCGTACGGTTTTGCTGGAAAGTGGTATTTTTTATTTTTAATAACATTTGTAATGATTAAAACAAGAACTATGCGTCCCTTGGAAAAAATAGTTCTCAACAAATTCGTAGATCTTTTTGAAATGGAAATTTTTGCTTTCAAACATTTTTTCCGCATCTCGTATAGTTTTGCTGAAAAATATAATTTTTTATATTTATTAACATTTTTCACGATTGAAATAAAAACTATGCCCCTCATAAAAAAAATAATCTGACTCAAATTTGTAGATCTTTTTGAGATGAACAATTTTTCTATGTGAAATTTTTCTCGTATCTCTTACGGTTTTGCTGGAAAGTGGTATTTTTTATTTTTAATAACATTTGTAACGATTAAAACAAAAACCATTTGTCTCATGAAAAAAATAGTTCTGACTAAATTTTTAGATCTTTTTGAGATGAATAATTCTTCTATGTGAAATTTTTTTCGTATCTCCTGCGATTTTGCTGGAAAGTGGTATTTTATATTTTTAATAACTTTTGCAACGATTAAAACAAAAACCATGTGTCTCATGAAAAAAATAGTTCTGACTAAACAAACAAATTAATAAATCCAAAGATATTACAACTCAGAGAAAAGTCCAGCAGAAACTCGATCTGTTAGACCAAAAGTGAATTCTTTCTTAAAGAAAATGCATGATTTATTACATTAACAGTTTTTTAAAATGCTAAAAAACGTAACTTTAAACGCTTTAAGTCCCTGAAATTTCAAGTAAAAGTGTCTAATTTTCAAAAAATAGATGAATTCTCAGCTTTAAAGATTAATTTTCGACGAAGAAAATTGATTTTCTGCCAAAAAGACGAATTTTCAACAAAATACATGAATTTTCAACCAAACAATTGAACTCACCCAAAAAACACGAATTTTTAACATTCAATCCTGAACCAAAAAATATTAATTTTCAACCAAATAGCTACATTTGTAATCAAAAACATGAAATTCTAATCAAAAGAGATGAATTTTAAAACCAAAAAAAAACAATTTTCAAAAAAGAAAAATTTTTCAGTCAATAAAGGAAAAAAGTGTCATCCAAAATGTCCAATTTTCAAACCAAAAAGACGAGTTTACAACTACAAAAAAATAATCTCCAGCCAAAAACGGAATAATTAAATTTTCAGTTGAAAAAATTAAATTACAAACAAGAAAACGAATTCTCTATAAAATAGTCAAATTTTTAATTCAAAGCATGCATTTTTGAATGGAAAGCAGAATACGTAACAGGAAGGTTGAATTTTCAACCAAGGAAGGTTTTTCACTGAATGGAGAGAAGAAATTTCATTTAAAATGTTGACTTTCCAGGCCAAAAAGACTAATTTTCTACAAAACAGTTAAATTTTTAACCAAAAAAGAATATCTTCATAACATAATTGTTAAAGTTTCAACAAAATCATTACATTTTTAACCAAATATTGAATTTTCAACCATAAAAAGATAATTTTCAACCAAAAATGGAACGCATAAATTTTCAATTAAAAAAATGAATTCTTAACGAAAAACATGATAGTTGATATTTCAACTAAAACATTCTTACATTTTAATACTTATGAATTTGAATTCATCAAAAAAGACGAATTTTTGATTAAATAGTTGAATCCATAACTGAAACAGATTAATTTTCTACCAAAAAAGACGAATTTTCAACAAGTTACATGGATTTTCAACTAAGTATTTGAATTTTCAATCAAAACGCATGAATTCAGAACAAAAAATGTAATAGTTGATATTTCCACCAAAAATATTTTTAAATTACAATGAAAAACAGTTCAATTCAAGCAAAAAAGACGAATTTTCAACAAAATAGTTGAATCCTCAGCCGAAACAGATTAATTGTCTACCAAACATTTGCATGTTTCTCCCAAAAAATTAAATATCTACCAAAACAGATGAATTCACATCGAAAAATGTAATAGTTAATATTTCAACTAAAATGATTCTAATTTCAAATAAAAAACAGGTTTTAACCAAAAAAGACGAATTTACAACAAAATAGTTCAATCCTCAACCAACACAGATTAATTTTCTACCAAACATTTGCATTTTGATCCAAATAGGATAAAACATCTACCAAAACAGATGAAATCACAATGAAAAATGTAATAGTTGATATTTCTACTAAACTTATTTTAATTTTAAAATAAAAAACAATTCAATTCAACCATAAAGGCGAATTTTCAACAAAATAGTTAAATCCTCAATTGAAAGAGATTAATTTTCTACCAAGCCTTTGCATTTTTCTCCAAAAAGGATGAAATACCTACCAAATCAGATAAATTGACAACGAAAAATGTTATATTTGATACCTCAACTAAAATGATTTTTTAATTTAAATGAAAAACAGTTGAATTTAACCAAGAAAGACGAATTTCCAACAGAATAGTTGAATCCTCAACCGAAACAGATTCATTTTCTACCAAGTATTTGCATTTTTATCCAAAAAGGATGAAATTTTTACAGGAAGAGTTGAATTTTCAAAGTAGAATATATAATTATATATTTTTATATTATAGTAACCAAAAATATAATGGCAGACTTTCCCGACATAAAGAATAAACTTTCAAACAAAAATAGTTGGATTTTCTTATTGAGTTCCATTAATTCAGTTCGCATTAAAGTTCAAAGCCAGAAAAAGGGCAAAAGATGGGATAGGCGAAAAACTGTGAAGCCTGCGATGAATAAATAAGAATTTCGAACATTTATAGGCTAAAGAATAATAGTTTAAATAAACCTTAAAGCTCATTTTTAATACTTGAAAAATATTATTTTAGAGAACTGGATATTTTCTCTTCTAAAACTAATTTCATTAAGGTTCTATGTTCATTTAATTAGTCGAATTTATATGTATGTTCGTTCCCTAAGTTTATATAATCTTAATAATATTTTTCTGGCCTCATAAAAAAATTTTCAGGGGTGTCCCATTGTTATAGAATGTTGTAGAAAACTTTATTACTAATGACAATATTTTTTGACATTGAAAATTTCTGGATTATGCGCTGAAAAACTAATTATTAGTCATTACTGCGCGAAGTTCAGAATGCAAATTTTTGATAATTTGATTCTACAAAAATTATCCAAAATGAGTTCCAAATTTTATATTTTATATTTGCTGACGAATTTCGACACGTAAATATTTAAAAATACACTTTTCGCAACTTGTTACTTACATTTGTAAAAAATATTAAATTTCGCGCTATTATGCGAAAACCCCAAAATCATGCGATAAAAATAAAATTATGTGTGTTGATGCGACATCAAGTAAAATATATTTGGCATGGAAACTTTATATAACATAAAAGTTCTAAGTTATACTTAATTTCGAGATATTATGCGATTCCAGAAAAAACTAGAGGTCCTTATTTATTACACAATAGAAATAATGTTTTTTTTGAAGGAGAATATTTCTATGTTCCATAGTCATTGAAATGATGAGTGATTTTCAAATAAGGTCGGAAAATCCACTTTTTTCACTTTCATCGCCTGTAACCCAAAAAATTGGAATCAGATTGACACAGGCAGTATACAGTCGGCAAGTGGAAGATCATACCTTTC
This sequence comes from Melikaiella ostensackeni, assembly GCA_032362435.1. Taxonomy (NCBI): domain Eukaryota; kingdom Metazoa; phylum Arthropoda; class Insecta; order Hymenoptera; family Cynipidae; genus Melikaiella; species Melikaiella ostensackeni. The sequence continues at coordinate 41,120,596 of JAUMHM010000078.1, read as the reverse complement.
GAACGAAATACAGCTTATGTTAATTGGATCAACCGTTATCAAGGTTTATGCCAGTAACTGAAAAAACTTGTATTTTGCAAACATCTTAAAAACGTTTTTTTGGAAAAATAAATAAATTTAATTTTCTTTTTCAGCGACCCACAATAACTTTTTTCCTCCTGGTACATTTTTCGTGTAAGCTAGTGTTATCCACCTCCTGATAAAAATTTTCCAATGCCGGATTCACAACTATATTCACAATTTTGTATGTAGTAGTCAACTGTTTGCAGCGTTTTTATCCAACTTCAGATAAAAAATATCTCCGAGATTTACTGTGCTGGGAAAATTTTATTACAAAAAATTCTTTGCATAAAATTTCATATACACTTATCCATACCAGATTGCTGAAATATATATTTGACTGCCAAACGCTTATTCAAAATTGCATTGCCCTGTTATTTACGCGCCCTCTCTTTATTCACTTGTTTTTCTCGGGAATGTAAAAGATAGCAGAAGGAAAGTGTAGGAAAAAAGGCATCATTACAGAATGCAGATGCATCGTTACATTATCTCAGTACATCCACTTGTCGCTATAGCGGTTCTCGGTCTAATTGTTCTTAATAATGAAATATAAGAACATTGGAGTCTTAAATCAGAGAAACGACAGTAATTTATAGCCTCCGCTCCCGTTACAACAGATCGTAGCTGGTTCATTATTAGAGGGTGATTTCGCGCATGCTGGCCATACTTAACCGAGAAACAAGTTCGCCTCTTCCCAAACACGGATTTGCAAACCAGGCAATTAATGCGCGCTCGAGCTGCACTGGCTGATTTACGGGACCGGTGGGCCTGGCGAATGGCAGTCTCCTTACACGCGATATAATCAAGGTCCCCTCAAACACCTACTTGCCGCGCGGGGCCCACAGAACAATCATTGGCGCTAATGGGGTCTAATCGGCCAAATCGGCGCGCGCTTCACGCAACTTAGCACGTCTTACATTAGATCCACTGAGTATGCGCTGTACATTTTAGCACCAGGCAATCTTCTCTAGGGCAACCACCAGACCTTCCACGCCTATAATTTTCGCACCATTCGCTCCTTGGATTTGCAAATGTGCGAATGATAGCTCCAGACAAAGATTGCCCTTTGTGGGATTTGTGGAATGTCCCCCTCTTCGAAACCGAACTTAAGATTTGATTTCTATGAACAACGGCTGCAGACCTTGAACAACTTGGAGTCCTCCTCATGCTTCACTGAAACTAATTAGGGTTCTCTCCTTAGGGGGATTCAATTTCTTATGTGGGCATTTCTTCACAGAAGTCATTTTAGCAAAATTCATTTAATCATTCTACAATTCGACATAGAAGTGATTTTAAAAGCTTATAATAAATAGAATTTGTTTGAAATCTATTTCTGGTGCTTTGAGAAATGCATGAATTGTTACTTCTATTATTATACCATTAAGATAAATCCCTTTTAGCGTAAGCGTAACTCGTTTGGTTCTAGCCTCATTATACTACTGGAGATTAAGGAACCTATATAATAAGGGTAAGTAAGAGACGTGTAGGAGAAGGGATGGGTTTATTGTTTATTGATTATTGTTTATTGATCAATCTAGAAATTTCTTGCTGCTAGTTCAAATGACACACTCTTTCCACAACACTGCTCTGACATGAAATCATCAACTTGTTTTATCCTCTCATCATTTATGGCATGTTGCATACTGTTTTCTCACCCCTTCTTTCAAACAGAATAATTTTTGTTTTATTCACAATAATCTTAAGACCCACACTCTTCATGGTGGTATCCAGTCTGCTCATCATTCTCTGCAAATCATCTACTGATTCTGCCGTAACAATCTGATTATTTTCAAACGCCAGTCCATGCACTTTCACCTTTCCGAGATCAACACCTTCTTCGTCTAGGAGAGACATTCTAAGTCACATGTCCATGTATATGGCCTTGCCTAACGCCCTACTCAATCTCAAGCCAACCAGCCAATAAAACAAATATCCGTCAACGAACTGAAGCATTTCAGCAGTGACACCATCCACACCAGTAGCCTCATTATTCTTTAGTTTCTTAATGAAGGATATGATGTCGCGGATATCAATTCTTCTTTCGACACCTAAAACGGGATTGTCTACCGTATCCTTTTCTGTGTGACAGTGGTTATGCTACATAGCTTGACCTCATACAATTTCTTGAAGAAATCACTCATTAAGTCTTTTACTTTGCCTGTATACCATACCATTTTAACTTTAGTATTTTAAATTGCGTTTAAAGCAGTGCTAGTACTTCTTTCTTGACCTTCTTAACCTACTTCCAAAACAATGTCTGATTTCCTTCAAAAACATTTTGCATTTTTTCATCTTTTTCCGCTCTGATTTTATCCTTGATTTCTTTAACTAGTAGCTTGGCTTTACAGTTCTTATGCCTATAATAATTTTCTAGTCTAGTCCTCTCCTCACTGCTAAGACCTTTAATATTCAGCTTTCTTGAGTACACTTGCTTTTTCTCGTTAACAGACATGCAGACTTCATCATTCCACCAAGCATCTCCAGTCTTTCTTTCTACAGCTGCAGTACCGCACACTCTAGGTGCACTCTTGAAGATTCTATCCTTTAGTATTATCCATGCACCCTCTAAATTTTTATTGCCTAATTTCGTCTTCCAGTCCTCTTTATGATGTGCTAAATATTTAGTCAGCTTTTCATGATACACTATTTGTAATTCAGGGCTTCTGCAAATTCTCTATTCCAACTTGCGTCTGCTTTGGCTCATCATTAATTCTTCTCCCTATCAATTCTTGACGTGGGTTATTTTTGAAACTATGAAATAGTGATCCGTTCCACATGTCATATAACTCATAACCCTCGTATATCTTACTTACATACTTTCGCGTTGCACATCAACCCAGCTATTTATATTTCTGAGTAGAATAATTCTTTCTCCAGGATCGCAAGTACCTATAATATCATGTAGCGTGTCCCAGAAGGTATCTTTTAAGGCATGTACACGCTCGGTTGCCAACGCCCACGCCGACGCTCACGCCGTACGCCAAGCAGTTTGGAACGAATTTCAAATTATACTTAATGGAGGCGCGCCAGTGAAATTCGTAGCAATCCCACTCTTTTCAAGCGCCGCACGGCTGTCTGGAATAGAAATCTACTGTTCATAATCATCCACAGATCGTATTTTTTAACCGATTTGAAAAATTTTTCTTATAAATGCTCAGCATTAAATTTTTCAGAGAGTTGTGGTTTGAGACTTGTTTTTTTTTTACAGAAGAATAATATTTAAAACAAATTGACAAAATTGACCATTTCAGCTTTGTGAATTTTTATCTCAAAGAAAAATATAGCTGTAATTCTTGCATCGGCACTTGAAGAACAGAAGTAATTCTGATATTCAACCTGATTATTATTATAAACAATGTTTAGAAACAAATTCTTTCTAGTGTATTTTTCTCATACGAAAAATTGTTTGCTTCACACCAGTTGCTGAGATTTTTCCGAAGCGTGACAATTTACAACGAAGAATTGGCATAAGTTAACACTTAATATTTCTATACAAAATTTCATAAACAAATTCTCAAGAAATGAGTTTTTCTAGAGGCCAAACTGATTTTTCTGACCAAAAGTGATTAACAATTTTCTTCAAAGGCATTCACATACTTTGAATTTGATCAAACGTTAATAATATAGATCGTTAATAACAATTTCATTAAATAAATGTCCCAACCAGTCGCTCCCTCGCAGAAAACATTTTTTCCCTTTAATTCTTGTTGGTAAGATCTTCTTTGCGATGATTCATCAATGAAATTAATAAAACAAAATTTGCCTTAAAATATTTCAAATTTTCCTAGGATTTTTAAGAAAATTTGTTCATTCACTTAAAACCTTTCAAAATTCTTTTAAAGCTTCTAAAGTTTTGGTTTCAAATCTTTGAAAAAATATGCATTTTTCAAAATCTTTCACAGTTTGAAATTCTTTTTAATCTCTTAGAATCTCCTAAACATTTCTTGAATTAACTCGATTTTTTAATCTTACCAAATTGAAACATTTTGCTTTAAAATCTTCTTCTCATTTTCGATATATAAGTGAATTTTTTGAAATGTTTGAAAATATTTTCCAATGTTCTCTTAAAGTTCATTTTTCGAAATGAAAAATCATTAAAAATGTTCCTATCAATCTGAAGGAAATTATGTTTTTAATCCTTTCAAAATTTTTTAACTTTTTAATATTTCAAAATTATTCAAATTTTTCGTGAAATTTTGTTTTTAATTCTGCAAAATTGAAAAAGTTATCTTAAAATCTTTCAGATTCTTCTTTGACAATTTTAGAAATCATTTAATATGTTTTGAAATCTTTTTAGATATTCTCTTAACATAAATTTTTCAAAATATTTTATAAGTTTTTATTATTTTTATATCTTTTCAAAACTTCTAAGTATCTCTTGAACTTAATACAATTTGTTTTACAATTATGCACTATGGCAAAATTTTGCTTTACAATCTTTTACACTTTCACAAATTTAGGAAATAATTTAAAATGTTTTGTAACCTTTTTTAATTTTCTCTTAGAATTCATTGAGGAAAAAATCATTTGGAATTTCCCCATGAATTTTAAGAATTTTTTTTCATTCTCTTGACGCGCTGCAAAATTGAGTTTAAGATTTTTTGAAATCCTGAAAAATTAAAAGAATTGTCTTAAAGCCTTCCATATTCTTTTTCCACACATTTTGAAATTCTCAAAATTCGAAATTATTCTTTCAAAATTAAACCTAAAGCAACGTAAATTTTCCCAGAAATTTTGTAAAAAAATTTATCTCAAAATCTTTCAAAATTATTAAAAATCTTCTAAATTTTTTTTCGAATTCTTCAGAATAAGTTTTTCCGATAATTTAATTTTTTTCATCACTTCGAAAATATAAAAAAGTTTATAAATCATAGTGCGGTATAACAGAATGTTAAGAAATGTTAGGAACAGAATTATTTCCCGATATTAAACAATTATTTACAATTTAAATGTTCTCTTCTATCAATAATGTTCTGAAACATTAAGAAATAAATTTTCTGATAAAGTAAAATCATCCGTTCGGAAGTTTCGATACACAAAATTGATAGAACAGAAAATTCATAAATCTTTATTAATAGTGATTGTCCAATCGCAGTACAATATTAAGATTATAATTATAAAAGGGTAAGGAAGTTTGGCAGTTAATTTATTTATTTATGAACAATTAGTACCTAGTAATTTTTCATAAATTTCATTACCTAATATTCTCATTAAATTACTTTATTCATCATTACATTTCATTTTTATTACTTAATACGTAACAGAATTGTTTATAACTTTATAAGTTGCTTATAACTTTACCACTTGCTACAATTTTTCGTTACTAATATCATTCGAATAGCAAATGACAGCGAGTTTGAGACAAAACAAAATTTTTTTTCTAGAACAAAGTGATATAAGGTTGCATTTTTCAAAATGAAGTGTTTACAATAATTTAACAGAATTGTACTACTATATTTGTGATTTTTAAGTCTGTCTTCATTAGTTCTGAGTAACAATTACTTTATTTCAGACATTTATTCGGAGATAAAAAATCATATGGTTGAAATGAACCATTTTGCCGCTGTATTTGCAAAAGTATTGTTAAAAGAGTAAAAAAAAACAAATTTGCTTCTCCACATTTGTGAGGAATTTAATGCAGAGTCATTCAAAAAAACAAAATCTTAAATCGGTTGAGAAGTGTATCCTGTTGAGGTATTTGTCCGCGAAAATTCATCTCTCAACTACTGCTATGCAGCCAAGCACCGAGAAACGCGCGTCAATTTGTGATTTTTGTGTGTCCACAAGTACTCTGTCCCATGGTTTCTATCCAGACGCAAACGCAAAACGCCGATACGCCGGCTAACCAGCAACCGAGCGTGACATGCTATAATAAAAAGCTTTCTGACTCCAACTTTTATTCTAACCCATAATAATCTAGTAGATACAAATTTATACATTTTGACATGCTGCTTTGCTCCCTCATTCATGATCAGACCGTCTCCCTGGCTACCATGTGATTTATTTTCTATGCCTAAACAAAGTTCTTGTCCATTTTCTATTTTCTTTATCTCACAGCATGAAAACTGGCAAAAATCAGAAAATAAATCTGTCCTCTTACTCCTGGACGGTAATATACATATATATTTATATATTTTGTCAGTCAGTACAATAAAAAAAGGGTTTCAATGATGCCGCGTAAAATGTTCGAGCTACTTCATTCTTCAATCATTTATATTTATTTCTTCACTATAACATGATAAAAGTTTATTTTCACATGAATAATGAGATATTCTTACGATTTTTATCATAGTTGAATTCTGTGACATTTCTTGAGTCGAACAGCATATACTTAAATTAAATAAGAACGCATATTAAGGGCCCAAGCTGATGGACTATGCTTGATGATCGACCACCTCTACCAGACTATAAAGCACTTCCGCTTGAAGATGGACCACCTCTGGGTGGCGAGTTATTATTTCCGCGTGACGATTTACCAACAACATCTGTAGGAAGTTCCAAAGGAAAATCTACCTGATACAACTCCTCTTCATCTGGGTCCATTCGTTGGACACCCCTGATATCAGTTCTGCATATTTTAACTCGATGGTGAGGCCATTCTGGTTCATATATTCCACGAACATATTTGTATAACCATATTGACATGATGCAATTATCCGGTGGAGGTGATGAAAAACTTTTATACTGCAATGGTAATGCAATCCATTTACCCTTTGCATCTTTTGTAATAAGATTATAAATAGGAAGTTGCAATTTTCTATTTCGTACAGCAATATCAAATCCAGGATGCTCGAATTCTTGACCAGGTTTTTGAGGAGGATTTCCTGACGAATATCCTGAATCTTCAAGAAGAAGTAGAAATGGTTAAATTACAATAATTATTAAAACGGTCAGTATAGGGAAACGCATTCAATATAGTCAACTGTCACATATATATGGGGAATTATCTCTTAAGTATACCCGCGTGCATAATCTATCGGACTCAACTTCGACAAAGTGTATTTCTATCGTATGGTAGTGCATAGTCAAGAATTCTTGTCATTCGGTAGTTTCGTTAAGACATACTCAAAGAAATGTTCTGGTGGTTGAATTTTTTTGTACAATTCACAGATATACAGCTTTTAGTAGAGTTTGAGTTTTGCTGAAAATCGTCTGTATTATTCAAACAAATATACAATTATACAATTGAATCAGCCTCAGAATTTATAGATTTCGCGGATTTCTTCCTTTAGAAGAAAACTTCTATGATATCTCAATTCTTAATTTTTAATATGGTATAATATTATAAGATACTATACTGATGTACTCACCAAAAAATGTAAAGAAAACAGCCAAGGTTAAGAACAAGGTGATAGCGAACTTCATTTTCTCTGAATATAGAGAAAACTGCTCAATGGGAAATTGTGCGAACAACTGAATATTCTAAAGTTTTGTTGGAGTATTTATATACTAATTGCTATCTCAATAAACCTGCTAAATGAGGTCACGTATTTGTAACGTGGGCTGGTGAGGTGAAAATTGTTCTTCTGAGATGTTTGTATTTCATAAATCTTCTTTCCTACTTTAAAGGCGTACAAACGATACACACTTTACACACACACACACACACACACACACACACACACACACACACACTTTACACACATATTTCTTTATTGAAACTATGAGCACATATAGATACAGGGTTTGATTGAAAAGTAATGAGCCTTCCCGCGCGGAGCGTCTGCCAAGCGATCAACCGAAT
>JAUMHM010000078.1:41098077-41112692 GCA_032362435.1 Melikaiella ostensackeni | reverse complement strand
TCTCTCTAGCTATCACCTCCAGGTGAAGAGCTTCACACAGCCATTATACTAATCCACTAAGAAAATCTCTTCACGCGGGCCTATTAGTATCCAAAATCTTTCGTTTCAAGCACCACTCTTCTTCTTATGAACAATTGTCCTCCATATATCCCTATCCTTGCATACATCTTTTTCTTCCATTACATCCATACATCGTTTCATGCACGCTCTTGTCTTTCTACGATTCCTTATATCCCTTCGCTTTGGACTCTCATTCGCACATTCCCACCATTCTTTCTTCGGTCTACCTTTAGGTAGAGCCAGGAGTAGAGCCAGGCGATGATTTTAGGCCCTAGCACCACAGGAGAGGTAACAGAATACCCCCCTGAGGGCACTCCCGAGGGCTACCCCCTTAACTAGACCTTCACCCCATCTAATTTCGAGACGCCACCGACGCAGCGTGTTCTCTATCCATCTTACTAGCTGGCTTGGCACGTCGCACTCCAAAACCTCCCAACAGATGACTTCTGGAGGGGTATTGCTGAAGGCACTCTCTATGTCCAAGAAGGTTCCCACAGCGTACCCCTGCCCTGTTCAAGCTGCTGCTCCAATCTTGTTACAACAATATGGAGCGCAGTTTCCACAGAGCAGCCTGCCTGAAAGGCGTGCTGCCTTCTATGCAGTGAAAAGGCTTGAAGCACCTCATTCCTGATATATCTTTCGACCAGCTTCTCTAACGTCCTCAAAATAAAAGACGTCAGAGTGATCGGCCTAAAATCTTTAGCAGCAGCGTAGTCCTCCTTCCCAGGTTTGGGATTCAAAACCACTCTGCCGTCCTTCCATGCTGATGATACGTGCTCAAGAGCGATACTCAATCTAAATAATTTTGTCAGTGGGGGGACGATACAGTCCACGCCCTTCTGTAAGAGCATTAGATAGACGCCGTTCGCCCCTGGTGATTTAAACGGGCAGAAGGATCCGATGGCCCATTTCACCTTCTTTATATCCACGATCCTTGCGGCAAAATGCCAGTCAGCCTTCTCTCTCTCCTGGCCCCAACATTCCTCCTCCCGCTCGATTTGCGTTTGCTGAATACCTGGAAAGTGAACTTCCATCAGGTGATTCAGGGTTTCTTCTTCGTGTTCGGCAACCTCGCCATCTTCGAACCTTATCATCCCGAGGCGAGCCTCCGGATCTTTTGCCAGGGTCTTAAGGAGCCTCACTGCGTTTGAAATGCCTCAAGCTTCCCCCATTCTAATGTTCTTCTTGTATTCATTGGGAGCCATCTTGTAGTTGTCCCAGTCTGAAGACAGTTTGGATTTGTTTTCCCTATTATACATCTTTCTAGTCCTTTTACGGAGCTTCTCAAGGTGGGCGTTCCACCATTCCGCGCATTTCCTAGACTTGATTGTACTTGTAGGGCAATCGCTCTGATACGATGTGATCAAAGCCCTCCGTAGAAACTCCGCAGCGTGCTTTAATTCATCTATGGTACCATATTTCGTGGGGAATTCCATGAGCCTACCTTCGAGTTCCTCCTTATCTGAGTCCCAAAAAATATTCCTGAGATTTCTGATCTTCGAAATCGCCAGTTTTCTTCGGGTCAACTGGAACAACAAAAATTTGTAGTCCGAGAGAGACTCCTCGTCGGAGACTCTCCAGCCCACTATCTTGCTCCTCAGTTCTTCCGAGCATAGAGTCAGATCGAGAAACTCACTCCTGTTTTTGTTCTGGAATGTAGCAGTATTACCTCGGTTTAGGATCTCCAGCTCAGTACCCGCCAAGTATTCCAATAAATCTCTTCCTCTACCGATGATTTTCGTGCTCCCCCACGCTATATGGTGAGAGTTTGCATCACAACCCAACAGCAAAGAAATTATATTCTCTCGGCAGTGTTGAATGAGAGCCTCTACCTCTCTAAGAGATGGGGCCCCCGCATTTTTTCATTTTCTTCCGCTTTGATTTTATCCTTGCTTTCTTTGACTAGTATCTTGACTTTTCTGTTTTTATTCCTATATTCATTTTCTAATCTAGTCCTTTCCTCATCGCTAAGACCTTAAATATTCAACATTCTCGAGTATGCTTGCTTTTTCTCGTTGAAAGCCGCGCTGATTTCATCATTCCACCAAGCTTCTCTAGCCTTTCTACCTGCAGCCGCAGTACCGCAAACTTCCTACAACCGTAGTACCGCACACTTCAGATGCACTTTTGAAGATGCTATCTCGTAGTATTATCCATGCACCCTCTTCTAAGTATTTATTCAGCTTTTCACGATATACCAATTGTACTTCTGGTTTCTGCAAATTCTCTATTCTAAATCGAGCCTGCTTTGGCTTATTATTAGTTCTTCTTCTCCTCCACCCTTGACCTAGGCTCATTTTTGAAACTAACAGGTACTATAGTGATCTGTTCCGCACTCAGAGCCTCTCATAACCCTTGTATCCCTTACAAGTCCTCTCAGTCTCTCATCCGCTACAACAAAGTCAATCATACTGTGACTTTCGCCTCTACACCAAGTATACATGTGAATCTTTTTATGTTTAAACCAAGTGTATGTATGGATTGGGTGAATGAAGAAGAGAATCTGTGTAGAGTATGTAGGTATGAGCAGTAATCATGAATGTATGTGTTAGGAATGTGACGAAAGGGGAGCAGAGAGTATGGACAGGAGAATAGAGTGCATTTTAAATAGAAATGATCAGGATAAGGTATGGGTGAAGAAGATGGAAGAGTTAAGAGAGAAAGCTGGTAGTACGGAGTAGATAAAAGCCAAAAAATGACTCCTAAAGAAGGAGAGTAACGAGCTTGTGTTGCGCTAGACTATTAGTGGTAATAGGAAACGGAAGCCCAAGGCTAGGTCGGACATATCTAGGATTAAGAATAGTGGTTAAGACGATATGTAAGAAATAGTTGGTAAGGTATATGAGGATTTTCGATAAGAAAACATGTAATGGTTCTGTAAATTCTCTAAAACCCATAAAAGGGAGAGAGCATGAACAAATATAGAAGAAGAAACATTAGGAAAAATAGAATTTGGGGAACATTTATGCGCCATATAAAAATCGGATAGGATAAACGAATCTTTTGAATCTCTTTAGTACCTATTCAGTAGTAAGATGAAGATTAAATATTATTTATATCAACAAGAAGCGGCATGATGATTGTATAGCAATTATCTTAAATTTAATAGGCTCAATGATGAAGATATGCAAAAAAATTGCATGGAAGGCTTGCATGTTTACGTATGCGAACAAGTCTTGTCGAAGATTTGGCGATCGGTCTCTTGGGTATGTAATAAATCGATAATAACAGTTATAGCGTCGATAAGCGGCACGCTAAACGTCTCTAAACGAGGTCTAATTGTAAACCTCACACCTCAGTGAAGAAGATGCATTACAGGCAAAAATCTTGTAACAACCTCGCATTACAGTAACGAAATCATCTTTAAACTGTTCGCTTTATAAGCAGACACCGGTCTCATTAATTTAGGTACATTTCACAAAATCGGTACTAAATTTACTGCCCTCCTTTCGAATTCCCTTAAGTCTTCGATTTTTAACCTTCGTTAGTCCATGTTCAGAATCGATTATGTCAGTATTCCTCGTATTATGTAAACGTGAAAATGGCAGAGACACTTTTATAAATGCTCATAGTTTCTTAAAATATCACATAAAATCTTGAAATCTTAAATAGTTATAATTATACATACACTCAAAATTTAACGCTGAATACACTGGAATGTTAAATTATTATAAAAAAATGACAGAAACTTGAAAAATTAGTAAAAATAAGTATATAGTTCTAAAACTTCAGTGATTGGCACTCCCGTCTCCAGTGCTTGGCACTGCACTCACCTAAACTCTTCATATTTCATCAGTTACGTTAAAACATTGATGATAAGAAAATTCTTCATCTGAGACATATTAAATATTACTTCTATTAGTAACCCTAAATTTATATTTGCATAATTTTATACGATGTTGAAGTATATACGAGGCTTTCAATAAAACTTCATGAATACGATTTTATATAAAAAAGACTAAAAGAGCAAAGTTTTATTGAATCTTTTTTATTTATTGAGGAAAAAGCTCTAAATTTTATGGAATAAAAAAAATGTTTGAAGATTTAATCAGGACATTTTTCGCCTGGAATAATGTGTACAGGATTTCTTCTAAAATATAAGGTAAATATTCTCCATAATGAATAAATTTGAAATATTTATACCGAGTGACAGAAGAAAATCTTGAATTTTGAAATACACAAAAAATAAACATTTTTTAAAGTTTAAAAATTCTTATAGTACATTCAAATATATTTTAATCTATATTTTACCCGAAAAGGATGTAAGCTAGTTAATAAATATCGATTTTGGTGCAATAAGTCACGGTTTTTTCTCTCGAATCAATTTTCAGTCACTTTTTTAAGATAGTCACTATAGTCATTTTATAAATGAAGATATAACTTTACTCACTTTTCACAATAAATCGAAACAGAGGACCCAACCACTATTGAATTCAGGTCTATACCTACTTCTGAATTTTCTTTAATTTTTTTATTCTCTTGAAATTTTTTGAATTCACATTGAATTCCTTTAAAGTCCATTGAATTTTTCTAAATTCACTCCAAACTTAATGAATTTTGTTAATATTTTTAATTGTTTTCAATTTTCTTGAATTTTTTGAAAATTCACCTGGAATTTTCATGAGTTTCATCGAATTTTTCTCATTTCTTTCGGATTCCCCTGAATGCACTCGACTTTTATTTAATTCATTAGTTTTTTTTACGTCTTGAATTTTTGTTCAATTCACTTACATTCTGTTAAATTCGCTCTGAATTCTGCTTACTCCCATTTTACTCAATTCAATGGAAATTTTTTGCTTTTTCAAATTTGGTTCAATTCACTGAAACGCTTATGAATTTCATCAAAGTCTCCTAAATTCCCTTGAATTCTTCTTTTTACTGAAATCAATATAACTTTTTGGATTCTTTCCATTTCATTTGAATTCTTTTGAATTTAACGTGGATTGTATTGAACTCACTCTAAATTTTTATGAAATTATCCTGAATTCGTTTGAATTCACCTGGAATTCTATTGAAATCTTTTGAATTGAAAAGAACATTAGTCTCATCATTAATGCACATTAGTCGTTCAGTACTTTTTGGGCTAGAAACTGGTCACTTTTGGTCCTTTTTTCGGATTAAATGTTATCGATTTCTTATTTAACTTAAAAAATGCAATTTGTTAAGGTGAAATTATATAAATCACATATAAAAATCACAATACAATTAAGATAATACAAGCAAAAAAAGCTTCAAAATTAGACTCTTTGCTTGTATTATTTTCATTCATTTTAATGTAGTGTGTAGTGTATTTTAAAACTCAAGATTTTTCTCTGCCACTCGGTATAAATATATATACAATTTTTTCTTTATGAAGAATATTCTGTTCATATTTAGAATAAATTTTATGCATATTATTCCAGGGAAAAAATGTTCAGGGGCCATATCAGACCATTAATTGTAATGAAATTACAAATTTTCGTATTCTAAGCCCGATATTTTCTTCAACAATTTTTTTTTGTTTCATAAAAGTAAGGGCTTATTTCTCATTAAATAGTAAATACTTTTTAGAGTTGAAAGAATTTTGCAGCCTTAAGTTGATATTTTTTCAAAATAGAAAACTGAGAAAATGAATTTTCAGACCTGAAACGGTCTAGCGGAACCCATAAACAATTTTTTAAAAGTAAAAGAAAATTTATGGCAGTATTTTTTCACCAAGAGGAAGAAATTCAGGGGATAACGTTTGCAAAATTCGAAAATTCAAATTTTTATTGGGCACCCTAGTAGAGAGAATTTACGAATTTATAGTAACAGACTTTTTTTATATCTCCCTCCGCCAAAACAAATAGCAGAAAAAAGAAGAGAAGCGATTTAAAGTTAGTTTTATGGCGCAATTTGAAATTTTCAGATAACTTCTCAAATTTTAAAACTCTATTAGACAAAATTTTATAACTCATTTTCTTATTCATAAAATTTTATCTACACAAGAATTTTATTGAAAACCGATTTTGAGCAAATCTTATTAATTATGAAAAAAAACACATTTTTTCGACAAAAAAACACAACACAAAGCATTTTAAATATTTTAATATTTCAAATTAAATCGTTAAGTTTGAATGATAATTATGAAAATATCACTATTATTTGTTTCATAAGGTTCACATATATACAAGTTCAAAAAATTTTCAAAAGGAAACAGATTTTAATGTTGAAAAAAATATGTCAAATGGCCCGTCTTAGGAACCCGAATTTCTGAGACGGGCCCCTTTCGAAAACTACAAAAATCATTAAATTTAACACCTGATAGTGATGAATTTTATTCGTACTGTTTAAACATGAATGTACCTTAATGACGTATTATATGTGCTAAAATACAAAATAAAACGTAAAATGAGCGTTAAATAAATCCAATAATGAGATGAGTGTTTTAAAAAGTAAAAGAAAGTTGACTTTATAAAAAGGTGTCGAATCACAAAAATAATTCACCTTAGATCAAGAATCAATTGATTTAAAGTGAAAAAGTAACGTATGTTTAAGAATTTCGTGTTGGTGATCTAAAAGCAGAAAGAGGTTAGGTGAGATAAGGAGAGGTTGTCTCTGATTGGTTGAAATTTTTAATTTCTGCTTTTGCCGGCTGAGTCAGCTGCTACTCTAAAGGTAAAACAGATTACGCTTTTATCTAAAGTTACTGACGAGAACGGGGCCCGTCTCAGGAATCACGCATCTTATATGTGCTTCACATCATTTTTTTAAAACAACATAAAAATTAATAAGAAGCACATAACAGTTTGAAAGCATAGGAAATTATCTATTTAAATGAATTTAACCCGGTTGAAAAATTAAAAATGCCGGAAACAACTATTGGAAATTGTCAAATTAGAACCGATTCAAAACCAAATTTTTATTTTAAATTTTTATTACACACAATATTTGAAGCGTAAGCGACCAAAAGTGCATAGGTTCATTTTTCGTTTTTTAAGAAATTTAGGCAAATTTTGCATCTCAGAAACAACTATATGAAATATTAAAATCGCTAATGTTCGCGAAAAAAAATTTAATTACTTTTGAGCACATTAACGTTTTTAAAGTTTCATAAACTTATTTTTGAGACGATTTGCCTAAATTTTTCGAAAATCGAAAAATGGACTTATGCATTTATGACCGCTTACTCCTCATTTCATGGGCTAGAAAAAATTTGATTTCAGTATTTCCGATTTGCACGTATATCAATTATAGAATCATTTGGTATGGGAGAAGTATTCACAAATTAAAATCAAGTAAGAAATTTCCTAATGCAAAGTGAATTTCTAATTGGAATTATGCAAAAAACAAAGTATGTAAAACAAAGGATTTACATATATTTTCTCAATTAGGAAACATAGACAAAATTCGGTTCACTCGGAGATTATGATATCAACGATAATGTCACCGATATTTCAAAACCCTTCTGATAAAAGTCTTGTCTCCATTACAAAAAGTTTAGTACGTGTGACTCGTCAAGGAACCTTTTAAGGACATGGGAACAAAAACTCTAAAATTCTTAACTTACCCCCAACTGTTTTAAAATTCAAATTTATCGAGAAAGAAAAATGAGAAAGTCGATAAAAAATTTAATTAATGTATAGTTCCATCTAAGCAAAAATATATAAATCATTCCACACCAAATGTGAAATGATTTTTAGTGCCAACTTTTAAAAAAATATAAATTGAAGCACTTTGCGAATAATTTAAATTTTTAAAATGAAGCAGAAAAAGTTGCTAAACGAAGTGCCGACCGACACGGATACTTATCGATAATTTGAAAGCGTGAGCAGCCTGTCGCCCTAAATTTCCTCAGAATGAGGAACCTGTCGAGACAATGAATCTTGAACGAAATAAGGACTGAAAAGACGTATTTTTACGGTGTCTGCTTTTATTTCTCTTCCGACTTCCTTTTGTGTTTGAGTACAATGAGACCCAAGTCTGAGAAAGGTGTGATGCAAGGTGCTATTGTAGGTATTCTCTATTCTATAGTCTCTCCTAGACTCTGAACAATGAACTATTCGCGTGCCAGAGAATCACGCTCCTAGAAAAAAGGGTTCAAGTACCACAAAGAGAACTGGGAAACCCAGAAGTAGAATAAAATTACGATACTTTAAAAATTAAAACCATCTTAGACCCAGAACGAACCTTCTAGCATGGAAAACGATTTACTTTGTTAAATAAATCCTCTTTTGCTTCTACACACAAGGAAGTCTACCCAAGTATCCGCCTCCGATTTGATTCGTTCTGGAGTATGTTTTAGAGTACTAAAAAATAAGGTACACTTACTTTTTTATGCGTCCCCAAATTCATATTTAGGGGATGAAACCACCCTTCAAAGTTTTTGATTAGTTAAATGAGAAAAAGAATATTTCTTATAACATTTTGTAGAAAATTAAATATTTTACAGTTCTTGCATATAATCTACGAGATATTATTCTTCATATTTATAAGACATATGGTGATCGTAAAAGAAGTCTTTGATGCTCAACGGTTTCTTACACCAAGAACATCTAATAACTGGCCTCTCATCACAGTATGCACATTTGATTTGTGAAGATTCTTCAAACGCAAAATCTACGGTATTTTCAAAATCTTTCGGCTTGCTCTCTATACATAACCACTTTTGAACAATGAGTTATAAAAAAGGTTTTTATATCTTGCAGATGATAGTTGATAGTGAACAAGAAATTGGAGTTTAATAATATTCTTTCATAATTATGTAATAAAACATCATCCGAAAAACATTTAACAAAATTTTTCTACACTATGAATCCATATACGTCTAATGGATGTATCATACCTGAGGTTCATTTTGAAATTACTTTAGGTAAGACAGTTTTATCAGTAGGTGTTTCTTTTTCTACAGTGCGCATTTATTGAAATGGTCTATAAAACAGATGTAATCAGGGATGAGTTTCGACGCATGACTTGAGTTTTTTACATATAATACATAAATGACGTAATATACGTATAAAATTGTATAAAACCATGTATAATACATATCAAAGATGGTGGACGTATTTCTCCACACAACATAATCTCCTTTCCGTTTAATCGTTTTATGCATGGAGAGGAATTTAATCAATTTTGTATAAGAGTATACTGTATTTTATGACCATTATAACAAATAACATAATAAACAATCTGAAACCGAAATATAGGTCAGATACACCTGATCCATTACTCAAAATAAGCTCCTATAGCTCCGATGCTCACGGAAACATTCTGCAATGAGAACTTCAGTATACATGTATTGTTCACAAAATATGTTGATAAGAATAATAATTAACAACGAATATTCAATAAATTGTTTAATATTGACTGTTTCTGTGGACAGTTGGATATTTTCAGAATATTGAGTTTGAATTTCCCGCTTCTTTTGTCACGTGATGAAATATAAAATACACTTACAGAAAACTCGGGATGTATTACACGTAGTAATACTTTCTCTGATGAGAATGTAAAAATATGAAAATTTGACAAAAAGAGATGAATTGTCAAACAAAAAAGACAAAAGAGACCAAGAAATATTTTTCAGTCAATGAACCAGAATGATGAATTTTCAGCCAAATACATGAATTTTTAATCAAATAGTTGAATTTTCAACTAAAAAAGATACGTTTTCAATCAAAGAGATGAATTTTTCAACAAAAAAGACGAATTCTCAACAAAGAGTTGAATTTTCAACAAAGAAGTATTCTTCATTCAATGAAGAAAAAACGTTTCAACCTGATTGTTTAACTTTCAAGGCAAACAAAAAACGAACTTTCCACCAAAATTGTTGAATTTTCAACCCAAAAAGACGATTTTTCAACAAAACTGTAGACTTTTCAACCAGTAAGATGAATCTTCAACCAAATACATGAATTTTGAATCAAATAGTTCAATTTTAAACTTTAAAAAATACTTTTTCAACCGAATAGATGAATTTTCAAACGAAAAAGACGAATTCTCAACGAAGAGTTGAATTTTGAACAAAGAAATATTTTTCACTTAGTGAAGAAAAAACGTTTCAACCTACTTGCTTAATTTTCAAGGCAAAAAAAAACGAATTTTCAATCCAAAAGGACAATTTTTCAACAAAAGAGTAGACTTTTCAACCAAAAATATGAATTTTCAACTAAAAAAGATACGTTTGCAACCAATGAGATGAATTTTCAGACGAAAAAGACAAATTTTCAACAAAGAGTTGAATTTTCAACCAAGAGATATTTTTCAGTCAATGAAGAAAACACGTTTCAACCTAATTGTTTAATTTTCAAGGCGAACAAGAACGAATTTTCTACCAAAATTTTTGAATTTCTAACCCAAACAGACGATTTTTCAACAAAACAGTAGACATTTCAACTAAAAAGATGAATTTTCAACCAATACATGAATTTATAATCAAATAGTTGAATTTTCAACTAGAAAAGATAAATTTTCAACCAAAGAGATGAATTTTCAGACAAAAAAGACGAATTCTCAGAAAAGAATTGAATTTTCAACCAAGAAATATTTTTTAGTTAATGAAGAAAAAACGTTTCAACCTAATTGTTTAATTTTCGAGGAAAAAAAATTAACTTCCTACCAAAATTGTTGAATTTTCAACCCAAAAAAGACGATTTTTCAACAAAGCCGTAGACTTTTCAACTGAAAAAGATACGTTTTCAACCAAAGAGATGAATTTTCGGACGAAAAAGACGAATTCTAAGCAAAGAGTTGAATTTTCAACCAAAAAATATTGTTGAGTCATTGATGAAAAAACGTTTCAACCTAATTGTTTAATTTTCAAGGCAAAAAAGAACGAATTTTCTACCACAATTGTTGAATTTTCAACCCAAAAATACGATTTTTCAACAAAACAGTAGACTTTTCAACGAAAAAGATAAATTTTCAACCAAATACATGAATTTTTAGTCAAATAGTTGAATTTTCAACTAAAAAAGATACGTTTTCAAACAAGAAGAATAATTTTTTACCAAAAAAGTCGAATTTTTAACAAAATACATGATCTTGCAACCAAAAAGATGAATTTTGAACCAAATACAAGAATTTTGAATCAAATAGTTAAATTTTCAACTAAAAAAGATGCGTTTTCAACCAAAGAGATAAGTCTCCAACCAAACGGATGAATATTTAACCATGGAGATTAATTTTCAAACAAGAAGAATAATTTCTTACTAAAAAAGCCGAATTTTTAACAAAATACATGATTTTGCAACCAAATAATTCAATTTTCAAGTAAAAAAAGATATATTTTCAAAAAAAGTGGAGTAGTTCAATTTTCAGTCAAAAATATTAATCTTCACCAAAAAAAAGACAAATTTTTCAAAATATATTAAGTTTTCAACCAAAGGAACTAACAACTAACAACTTAAATAGTTGAATTGTTAGTTGAAAAAATTAATTTGAAAATCAAAGAAAGACGAATTATCAACAAAAAACTGGAATTTCAAAATAAAACAGATCAATTTTCAACCGAAAAAAACTTCTCAACACAAGAATTAAATTTTCAACAAAATAATAAAATTTTTAACAAAAAAGGTGAATTCTTAACAAAAAATATAATTCTAGACTCTTCTATCAAAAAGAGTTGAAGAATTAACTTTCAACAAAAAAATAGTTGGATTTTCTTATCGTGTTTTATTAATTCAGTTCGCATTTGAGTGGAAAAACGAGAAAAAATAGGATTTTCAGCAAAATACATGAATTTTCAAGTATAAAGATAAATCTTCAAGCTAAAATGGAACAGTTAAATTTTCAGTTCAAAAAAACTAATTATCAACAAAAAGAAAGACGTATTTTCAAGAAACTATTTTAATTTTCAAGGAAAGAGATGATATTTTCAAAGTAGATGAATCTTCAACTGAAAAAATGAATTTTTAACAAAGCAGTTCAACTTTCAACGGAGTAGCTGAATTCTTACCCAAAAAAAGATAAATAAATTCTCAACGAAAAATATAATAGTTGATATTTCTACCAAAACAGATTAATTTTCAACCAAACAGTTGAGTTTTCAACCAAAAAAGATGAAACTTCTACCAAGAAAGGTGATTTTTGAAACAAAAAGGACGAATTTTCAACAAAAAAGTTGAATTTTCAACAAAGAAAGAGTAATTAGCTAAGATTAAAAACAAATTTCAAACAACTCATTGAATTTTTGATGCCAGAAATGCGAATTTTCTACAAAATAGTTGAATTTTCAACCAAAAAGATATGACTTTTTGAAATAAATTTTAAATCTTCATCTAAATAATAGAAATTTTAACCATAAAAGGTGAGTTTTCAAGTAAAATGATGAGTTTTCAACTGAAGAAGTCAAATTTTCAGTTAAAAAAAATTAACTTTCAACAAGAAAAAACGAACATTTAACTGCGAAAATTATTTTTTTTTTCATGTATAACTGTACATTGGACTATAAATCTACAAAACGGTTGCATATCATTTTGATACAATTTCAGGATCAAATTGATCAACTGAAATTTACTGCCCGTGTAGAAATTTCCCCATCTTTCCCTATTTGAAGTTTGGTTGCGGTCAAAATTTCTAGTGCAGAAAAAACTGATTGGGGCCCTGTCAGGCTCTAGTGAGGAATTCCATGCTTCGTATAAGTACGGTCAATCTGTCTGTATCTAACAGGGCTTCGGCGATTTAAATTTCCGATACATTGAGAAAACAATAAAAAAATTTGCTAAATTTATTTGCTAAATTATTGCAATATTTGAGAGTTGTAACTTCGTATGTTTTAACAAGGCCCTAGAAAATAGGACAAATCAATTTCTTCATTCTACAGTAGCTTTAATTGAGATAAAATGTTTCTGAGAATGAACCTTGTGATGTTTTTTGAATGTTCAAATATAAGAAAATAACTCAAAATGTTAAAATAAATATATGGCTTTTTAAATTTTATGCTTAGGAATATTTTTGCGGAAAAATATTAAATTCCGTAATACAT
The DNA here is from genome assembly GCA_032362435.1 of Melikaiella ostensackeni. Taxonomy (NCBI): domain Eukaryota; kingdom Metazoa; phylum Arthropoda; class Insecta; order Hymenoptera; family Cynipidae; genus Melikaiella; species Melikaiella ostensackeni. The sequence goes on along the minus strand of JAUMHM010000078.1, from coordinate 41,099,692 downwards.
TTGAAATTCCACGGACATTTAAAGACCAAAAACAAAAAATCCATCGAGCCCTTTTTAAAAAAGCAATTTTTATGTTCAAAGTTATTCAGAATATTTTTCAAAAATTTAATTATAATGTTTTTGCATACGAGATTTTCCAACTGATTATGGTAGTCTGTAGTCCCACGGACATTTAAAGACCAGAAATAAAAATTCCATTGGTCTCTTTTTGGAAAAGTCAGTTTTTGTTGTTCTAAGTATTTCAAACTAAAAAAAATTTAATTATGAGGTCTTTGCATATGAGATTTTCTAAGTGATTATAGTAAGAGTCTGTAATCCCAGACGTTTTAAGGCCGGAAACAAAAAAAAACCATAAGGCCCTTTTTTAAAATGTAAATTTTTATATTCAAAATATTAAAAATTATATCAGTTCGAAATCCCACCTCCAAAGACCTTGCAATTTAATTTTTAGAATCTTTTTATTTTGTAATACTTTGAAAATAAAAGTCAACTTTTTCCAAAAAGCTCCGATGGATTTTTTTGATTCTGGTCTTAAAATGTCCGCGGGATTATAGACTACCATAATCAGTCGAAAAATCCTATGTGCAAGGATCTTGCAATTAAATTTTTATAATTTTTTTAGTTTTCAATATTTTGAACATTAAAGTCGACTTTTATCAAAAAGGGCCCCATGGATTTTTTTTGCTTTTGGTCTTAAAATATCCGTGGGATTACAGACTACCATAATCAATTCCAAAATCCCATATCCAAGGATCTTGCAATTAAATTTTTAGAATTGTTGTTATTTTCAAATACTTTGAACATAAAAGTCGACTTTTTACAAAAAGGGCCTAATGAATTTTTTCTTTCCTGGTCTTAAAATGTCCGTGGAATTATAGACTCTACCATAATCAGTCGGAAAATCCCATATGCAAGGACCTTGCAATTGAAGTTGGTTCAGCCCCACCGTGTTGTCCGTAAAAGATAAAAATCTCCAACACTTGACTAATTATTTATTAAAGTTTCGAGTGCAGATGAATGTTCCGAATATAAAAATATATCATGAGTTTGTAGAAGTGACGGTATCAAATTTTCGAACGTTGAAAAATAGTAGTGAAATTGCGTAGTGAGTTATGAATCATAACCTCTAATTGTAAATATTTTGTAGAAAATATAGTGCAAAAGTATATTTCTAAACATCAGTTTGAAGAGTTTAACGTGCTTTAAGTGTGCAAATGTAAAAAATGTGGTTGTTTCAAATAACGTTCGAATGTTAAAGATTCAGAAGTGCCGTGAAAATTTTATGTATGATTAACAGGCATTCATCTCACTGCATACTATTTGAAATTATTTGCAGACCTACTTATACTAAATTTACTTATACTAGCTTGGCCTTGCATATTATCTGACAATTTCTAATAATATGTCAATCTAATCTAATCAGTGGCGGATTTCCCATATAGGCAACATAGACACCTGCCTAGGGCGGCAGAATTGGCGGGGGGCGGCAAAATTCCCTAGGAATTTCCTAGAAACATTATTTCCTAGCAAGGCAAAATTTGGCATCATTGGATTTTGAAGAATTGATAAACGAATTTGCTGCTCGGAAAACGAGACGTAAAGAATTTTGATGGAT
>JAUMHM010000078.1:41047408-41086531 GCA_032362435.1 Melikaiella ostensackeni | reverse complement strand
GATTACTGGTTCCCGGATTGGTATACTAAATATTAATTGAATAAATAATATTTAATATTATTTAACGAAAATCTAAGGTTATGATCTAATGTTTTCACTGTTTCACAGAGCTAGACGCAAAAAACGAAGAATTCGTATATTCTACATGCAAAGTTTTATTGCAATTCTCATCGTTACTATTAATTAATAACCTTCCTGTTATTTTGTGTGGTTCTGAAGTTAAAGCACTGGTTTGAAAGCACAATGAATATATTTCAACATTTTTGAGAGTTTTTATGGCAGCTCCGTACAGTACAATCATACCAGAATTAAGAATATTTTGGCCTTCGATCATATTCCTAGATGCAGGTGTAGCTGCTGCGTAACTACACAAACTATCTGAGTCAAAAAATACTATTTTCTAAACTTAATCACACTTTTTAATTGAATTATTGCTACTACTCCATATTATCCATATGGCTTCCGCGGCCATGTTTGTATGACACCGCAACGCTCCTTTGGGCACGGTGGAAGTTCTCATTCACAATTGGTTAAGCCGACCCTGTCTGTGAGTCAAGATTCAATCAATATATTAAAGTATGTAACAGAAGACTTGTCAATGATAATACTAAATTTCTTTAGATCTTAGTGTGTGAGTTCCGTAATTGTAATAAGTAGAAAATCTGTGTGTAATACTAGAATACAAAAATTATAGGTTAGGATCGACATATGCTATTATTATGATGAAAAACAATAAAAAGACAGAATTATAAATAAATTAATAATGTGATACCTGCAAAAAAAATGTTTACGGCAGAAGCTATTGCTTAAACTGTGATCCATACTAAAAATTCATAAAAACGATGTTTTTTGTGAAGATGGAGCTCATGCCCCTCCATCTTGGAAACTCAGCTCACACACACACTAAGAAAATGAGTACATTACATCATAGTGCGAACATGGAAGTAAGAAGTATATAAAGCGAGGCTCGATTGAGTCTTTTTTATTAATTTGCATGAAGTTCATTGTCAGTTCTCCTTTAAAATTTTTGCAAACATTTAGAAAGCCCGTAAAATCTTATAAAATTCCTTCAAGTCTTTGCAATCAAATTAAAACCCCCTGACATTCTTCAAAATTCGGGAAAATATTTTGGTATCTCTTGAAATCCTTTAAAATCTTTTGAAATCACGTGACTCATTTTTAAAAAAATGAGAACTCTTAAAATCCCTCGAAAACCCTTAAAATCCTTTGTAATCAGCGAAGATAGTTTTTAATTGCTTAAAATGCCTAAAAATCCCTAAAAATCCGTTAAAATTCTTCGTTATCTTTTGACATTCCGTAAAATCTCTTCAAATCTGATTAAACTTCTTGAAGTCCCTTAAAATTTTGTTAAGTCCCTTGAAAAATTGAGATTCTCTGTAAAATTATACTATGTAATTTCTTCAAATTTCTGAGATCCTTTAAAAATTCTTCAAATCTGTGAAAACTCTCGTAATCCTTTGAAATCGTTTAAAATATCTTAAAACTTTCGTAATCTCGTGAAGCCTTTTGAAATCCCTCGAATTCTCATGAGATCCCTCGAAATCATTTATAATAATCGGAAATCTTTTGAAATTCCGTTAAACCTTTTGGAATCATACAAAATCCTTTAAAATCCATGGATATACTTTGAAATCTATTGAAATCTCTTAAAGTTCTTTGAAATCCCGTTAAATCGTATAAAATTCCTTCAAATCCCTTGAAATCTTCAAAATCCAATTAAAATCCCCTAATATCCTTCAAAATTCGTGAAAATACTTTGGTATGTTTTACAATCCCGTGACTTAATTTGAAAAATTTCGAAATATCTTAAAATCCCTCGAGATCCCTTAAAATCCTTTGTAATCAACGGAGATATTTCTTAATTTCTTAAAACCCGTAAAATATCTTGCTATCTGATGAAACATCTTAGAATCCCTTAAAATCTTGTTAAGTCCCATGAAAAATTGAGCTTCTCTGTGATATTGTACTAGGTAATTTCTTCAAATTCTTGAAATCTTTTAAAATCACTTAAATTCTATGATACCTCTCGTAATCCTTTGGAATCGTCTGAAATACCCAAAAACTTTCGTAATTCCTTGAAATATTTTGAAATCCCTTGAATTCTCATGAAATCTCTCAAAATCACTTATAATAATCGGAAATCTTTTGAAATTTTGTTGAACCTTTTGAAATCATACAAAATCCTCTGAAATCCATGGATATACTTTGGAATCTATTGAAATCTCTTAAAGTTCTTTTAAATCCCAAATCGGCTCTACAAATCGTATAAAATCTCTTCAAATCCCTTCAAATCTTCGAAGTCCAATTAAAATCTCCCAACATCCTTAAAAATTCGTGGAAATACTTTGATATCCCTTAAAATCCCGTGACTTATTTAAAAAAATTTCGAAATCTCTTAAAATTCCTCGAAATGCCATAAAAGCCTTTGTAATCAGCGGAGATATTTCTTAATTCCTTCAAATCCCGTAAAATCTCTTGATATCTGATCAAATTCCTTAGACTACCTTGAAATCTTGTTAAATCCCTTAAAAAATTGAGATTTTCTGTGAAATTGTACTAGGTCATTTCTTCAAATTCACGAAACCTTTTAAATCACTTAAAATTTGTGAAACATCTCGTAATCCTCTGGAATCATTTAAAATACCCTAAAACTTTCGTAGTCCCTTGAAATATTTTGAAATCCCTTGAAATCCTTCATAATATTCAAAAATCTTTTGGAATCTTAGCAAGTCCTCCAAAATTCGTGGATTTACTTTAGAATCTTTCGAAATATCTTAAAATTCCTCGAAATCCCTTTGCCTTTGTAATCAGCGGAGATATTTCTTAATTCCTTAAAATCCCGTAAAATCTCTTGATATCTGATTAAATTTCTTAAACTCCCTTGAAATCTTGTTCAATCCCTTAAAAAATTGAGATTCTCTGTGAAATTGTACTAGGTCATTTCTTCAAATTCTTGATATCTTTTAATCACTTAAAATTTGTGAAACATCTCGTAATCTTTTGGAATCGTTCAAAATAACCTAAAACTTTCGTAATCCCTCGAAATATTTTGGAATCCCTTAAAATCCTTCATAATATTCCAAGATCTTTTCAAATCTTAGGAAATCCTCTAAAATCCGTGGATTTGCTTTAAAATCTTTCGAAATCTCTTAAAATTCCCCGAAATTCCTTTGCCTTTGTAATCAGCGGAGATATTTCTTAATTCCTTACAATTCCGTAAAATCTCTTGATATCTGATTAAATTTCTCAGACTGCCTTGAAATCTTGTTAAATCCCTCGAAAAATTGAGATTCTCTGTGAAATGGTCCTAGATAATTTCTTCAAATTCTTGAAATCTTTTAAATCACTTAAAATCTTTGAAACATCTCGTAATCCTTTGGAATCGTTTAAAATATTCTAAACCTTTCGTAATCCCACAAAATCTTTTGAAATCCCTTGAAATCCTTCATAATATTTCAAAATCTTCTCAAATCTTAAGAAATCCTCTAACATTCGTGGATTTGCTTCAAAATCTTTCGAAATCTTTTAGATTCCTTGGAAATCCCGTGGAATCATCGAATCCCTTAAAGTCCTTCAAAATTTTTGCAAATCTCTTGAAATCCCGACAAGTCTTATGAAATTCCTTCAAATCCCTTCAAATCTTCAAAATCCAATTCAAAACCCCTGACATCCTTGAAAATTCATGAAAATACTTTGATATCTCTTGAAATCCTTCAAATTGTTTTGAAATCGCGTGACTTATTTTGAAAAATTACGAAATCTCTTGAAATTTCTCGAAATCCCTTCAATTCCTTTGTAATCAACGAAGATAGTTCTTAATTCTTTTAAATCCCGTAAAATTTCTTGATATCTAATTAAACATCTTAAAGTCCCTTAAAATCTTGTTAAATTCTTTGAAAAATTGAGATTCTCTGTGAAATTGTACTAGGTAATTCCTTCAAATTCTTGAAATCTTTTAAATCACTTACAATCTGTAAAATATCTCGTAATCCTTTGAAATCATCTGAAGTACCCTAAAACTTTCTTAATCCTTCGAAATCTTTTGAAATCCCTCAAAATCCTTTATAATATTCCGAAAGCTTCTGAAATATTAGGTAATCCTTTAAAATCCGTGGATATACTATGGAATCCTTCAAAATCTCTTAAATTCCTTTGAAATCCCGTAAAATCATCGAATCCCTTAAAATCCTCTAAAATTTCGCAAATCTCTTGAGTCCCGTGAAGTCGTATAAAATTCCTTCAAATCCCCACAAATCTTTTAAATCCCCTAAAATCCTTTGTAATCAGCGGAGATAGTTCATAATTAGTCAAAATCTCCCAAAATCCCTAAAAAAAGCCGTTAAAAACCTTCGTTATCTCTAGAAATCCCGTAAAATCACTGAAAATCTGCTTAAACTTCTCGAAGCCCCTTCAAAACTTGTGAAATCCCTTAAAAAATTGAGATTCTCTGTGAAATTGTACTAGATCATTTCTTCAAATTCTTGAAATTTTTTAAAATCACTTAAAATCTATGAAACCTCTCGTAATACTCTGGAATCGTCTAAATTGCCCTGAAACTTTTCTATTCCCTTGAAATCTTTTGAAATTTATTTAAATCTCATGAAATCCCTCAAAATCTTTGGAGATCTCATTTAATTCCGTAAAAGTTCTGTAATTCTTTAAAATACTTTGTAATTCTTTAAAATACCTTAAAATCCCTTGAAATTTGTTAAAATCCTCTCAAATCACTGAAAACCTCTCAAACCTTTCGAAATCTTTTAAAATCACGTTTACAGTGGAAGACATTGATATATTGTTGATATATTGAGTGAAAATATAAAATATTACGTATGAAGGGGGCGTGGGGTCACAACGATCTTGAGAATCCTTATAATAGGAGAACGTGGAGTCTAATAATTAATGGAAGTTCCCTAAGCTTAAATCTGAGAATTAGAATCAGCTCCGAATTTTCAAAATTCTTGCGATGAAAGTAAGAAATTTGAAATGCTTAAACTTGAAACTGTCTTACTTTGAGTCTTCAAACTTAGGAGTAATTTCTGACGTTTTTTAAGACCGTGTCTAGAGATCCGAATTGTCTGAATCGAACTATTAAATTCCATTTTTCTAAGATACTACACACATTTCTAATTAAATTAATTGATTAAATGGAACTAAAATAATGAAAGAAAGTGATTGAAATAGGAAATATATTAAAGTCGATTATCCCCAATCTTAGATTGATTACTAGAGTTGAGCGGCAAAGAGCGTAACGATTTCTGAAGTAATAGTATCGCGATGATTACGTTAAATCGCTGTAATTTAAAAAGACCGTGTCGGCCTCGTTCATATAATTTCCTCGCCTTGCAACAAGAATTAATGTTTTCGGCAAGATGAAAGGATTGCCGGGAGCGATGTCAAAGGACCAGTACTGAGATCGCCGATGAATACGATATCTGTAATTAGGGTAGCCCCTAATGACGCTTTGGTTCACCTGTGCACTGTCTTCGGGTCGACGAGAGTCGAATTAACCTGGATGACTAGCCCTTCTCTTCGATGATAGGCCCCCTACGGTAGTCACACAATTAATACCTAATTATTTCGAGGATGAGTCTTCGTCTTCCTACATCCAAAGTGAAATCGATATCTGACAAGGGTCGGTGTTCCTGCAACGCGACGATAATCCTTTACCAAGATTGGGCTTCAATTCAAGAGTGGGCTTGCAAAAGGGCCTAAGTACCACTCCTCACATTATTTTATTATTATTATTATTAAACCATTTTAAAAGATCCCTTTCGGGGTAGGCGTAACTTTTTCGGTTCTAGCCTCGTTACACTACTGGGGATCAAGGAATTTATATGGTAAGGGTATGTAAATAAGGGTCGTGTCGGAGAAGGGATAGATTTTAGATCAGGGATGGCCACGAATAGTTCTCTGAGTCGCTTCTCTTTCCCTTCTATGAGGATCTCCTAAACCGTAAGAAATACCGAAAAACGGAATACATTCTCAGAATTTTCACCGAACGAATGTAATAGTAGCAAATAATGGAATAAAATGTATTCACTTAATATGCGTATTGCATAACAAGTTTACGAAATTTTCTAAACATAAATAAGGATAAGCTTGTATGACGGTGTAACGATGATTTTTTTGGCCAGGGCGGGTAGGCATTGGAAACATTTTTCCTGGTTTAAGAGATGAATGAAGTTTGGTTCCGTCTTATAATCCAGACTTCATAGATATCAAATTTTGTCTTACGTTTAGGGTTATAGCTCACAGTATCAGGACGAACGGAACTTGACTCAAGACACGAAGATTTCTGTTTTGTATTGTCTAAAGCCCAATAAAAAAAGGGCCAGATAATCTGTATTAAATTTGAAAATGGATATTGTAGTTTTCTATAAGGATCTGCTAAGCCGTAAGAAATACAGAAAAAAACGGACAACATTTTCGGAATCTTCACAAACGAGTGTAATAGTATCAACTAATGAAATAGAATATATACAGTTAATATGCATACTGCATAATACATTTACACAATTGATTTAACATAAAGAAGGATTAGCTTTTATGACGATATAATGACAATCCTTTTGGTCAGGGCAGATAGGCATTGAAAACCTCCTTCCTGGTTCAAGAGATAAATAAAGTCTGGCTTCGTCTCATAAGCCGACTTCATAGATTTCAAATTTTGTCTCACGTTTATGGTTATAGCTCACACTGTCAGGACGAACGAAACTTGTCTCAGGACATAAAGCTTTCTGTTGTTTCTTGTCTAGAGCCCAATAAAAAAGGGACCAGATATTCTGGACTAAAATTTTAAAATGAATATTGCAGTTTTCTATAAGGATTTCCTAAACCGTAAAAAATACAGGAAAACGGACGAAATTTTCGGAATTTTTCGCAAATGGGAAGAAATCTATTCACCCAATATGCATATGGCATAATAAATTGACAAAATTGTTTAAACATAAAAAGAGGTTTAACTTTTGACGGTATGACGATGATCCCTCTGGCCAGGGCAGGTAGGCATTGAAAACCTACTTCCTGGTTCAAGAGATAAATAAAGTCCGGCTTCGTCTCATAAGCCGGACTTCATAGATATCAAATTTTGTCTTACGTTTATGGTTATAGCTCACAGTGGCAGGACGAACGGAACTTGTCTCAAGACATGAAGATTTCTGTTCTGCCTTGTCTAAGGCTCAATAAAAAAAGGGACCAGATAATATGGACTACAATTTGAAAATGAATATTATGGTTTTCTATAAGGATCTCCTAAACCGTAAGAAACATAGAAAAACGGACAACATTTTCGGAATTTTCGCCAAACAAGTGTAACAGTAGCCTCAGCAAATGAAATAAAATGTATTCACTTTATATGCACACTGCATAATAAATTCTTTAAATTGTTTAAACATAAGTGAGGATTAGCTTTTATGACAGTATAAGAATGATCTTTCAGACCAGGGCAGGTAGGCATTGAAAACCTTCTTCCTGATTCAAGAGAAAAATAAAGTTTGGCTCAGTCTCATAAGCCAGACTTCATAGATATTAAATTTTGTCTTGAGTTTATGGTTATAGCTCACAGTGGCAGGACGAACGGAACTTGTCTCAAGACATGAAGATTTCTGTTGTGTCTTGTCTAAAGCCCAATAAAAAAAGGGATCAGATAATATGGACTACAATTTGAAAATAAATATTGTAGTTTTCTATAAGGATCTCCTAAACCGTAAGAAGTACAGAAAAACGGACAACATTTTCGGAATTTTCGCCAAATAAGTGTAACAGTAGCCTCAGCAAATGGAATAAAATGTATTCACTTAATATGCATATTGCATAATAAACTTATAAAATTGTTTAAATATAAATGAGGATTAGCTTTTATGACAGTATAAGGATGATCTTTCAGGCCAGGGCAGGTAGGCATTGAAAACCTTCTTCCTGGTTCAACAGATAAATAAGGTCTGGCTCCATCCCATAAGGCAGACTTCATAGACATCAAATATCTTTTGTGGAGTCTAAATTGGCTTCGAAACATGTTGGGCCGCCAGTAGTATAAAAAAGGCGGAGGTAAGAAAGAGTGTGAGGATGGTTTTGGTTGAATCTTTCTCTTTCTCCCTCTTTTTTCTTTTTTAAAAAAGTCTTGAACATGTCTTAATTGCCTGTGATCAAGACAAAACCGAAGACGAAATATTTTTACACGGGTTTTCTATCCTCTCTTCGTTTAAAGCAATGCTGCATACTGTTTTTTTATCCCTACCTTCAAACACGATAATTTTTCTTTTATTCCTATAGCATCTTATCTTTCTCATCTTTTTCTTATCCTGCATTACTATATTTTTGTTAAATTGCTTTATATAATGATTTATAGGTTCCATTTTTCAAAATAACAGTTTTTAATGTGTAAACATCTTAGAGGCCATTCAAAGACTACGTCACACTGCAAGGACGAGGAGTTTGCTGGTCTTATGATGATTTGTGATGTTGGGGGTACTGGTTCATGTAGAATGTGACATCACACATGGAACATAATTGAAAATTCAACTATTTGGTAGGAAATTCTTGTATATTATTGGAAATTCGTGTTTTCGTGTAGAAAATTCAATTTGGTTGTTGAAAATTCATCTTTTTGATTGAGGATTCAAATGTCTTTTTAAAACTTTGTCCCTTCTGGTTGAACTCAACTATTTTTTTTGAATTTAACTATTTTGTTGAAATTTCAACTATTTTCTTAAAGTCATATTTTTTGGTCGGAAATTCAACTGTCTTGCTGACAATCGTCGTTTTGGATTGAAAATCCAGCTGTTTAGTTTAAAAAATCCACTAAGTTGTTTTTAAATTCGTCTTTTTTGCTTGAAAGTTCAACTATTTGGTTTTAAATACAACTGCTTGGTTGAGAAAAATTTTATGAACATTTAACTATTTGGTTGGAAATTCATCTTTGTAGTCTGAAAAGTCAACTATTTTGTTAAAGTCTTCTTTTCTAATCGAAAATTCAACTGTTTTCTTGAGAATTCGTTCTTTTGGAATGAAAATTTATCATTTATGGTTTGAAAGTCATCCTTCTTGGTTGGAAATGAACTTTTCAGCTTAAAAATTCAACTGATTTCTACAAAAAATTCATCTTTTTGTCTTTAGCATTCAACTGTTTGGTTAAAAATTTAACTGTTTTCAGTTGAATTTTAATCTTTTTCGTTTGAAAATTCGACGTTTCAGTTGAAAATGCATCTTTGGAGGTTGAAAATCCAGCTTTTTGTTAAAAAATACCACGAATTTGTTGCAAATTCATTTTTTGCTTGAAAATTCAATTTTCTGGTTATAAATATAATTTTTTTTATGAACATTTTGTTATTGGGTTGAGAGTTCATCCTTGTATTTTGTTAAAGTCATATTTTTTGCTCAAAAATTCAACTGTTTTGTTGAGAATTTGTCATTTTGGATTGCAAAATCATCATTGATGTTAAGAGAAGTCAACTTTCTTGGTTCAAATTTAACTTTTCGGGTTGAAAATTTAACGGTCTTCTGAAAATTTATTTTTTGTCTTTGAATTCAACTGCTTTTGGTTGAATTTTTATCTCTTTTGTGTGAAAATATCGACCATTTGATTGAAAATTCATCTTGTAGGCTGAAAATTCAACTTTTTTGTTGAAAATTCGTTCTTTTTGCTTGAATTTTCAACTGATTTGTTGAAAATTCATTCTTTTGGATTGAAAAATCATCATTTATGATAAAAAAAGTCATCTTTCTTGGTTGGAAACGAACTTTTTTGTTGAAAACGAAACTTTTTGGTTTGAATATTCAACTGTCTTCTGAAAAATTCATCTTTTTTTCATTGAAATGGTATTGTTATTAATTGAGACTTCAAATGTTTTTGGTTGAATTTTTATCTTTTTTGTTTGAAAATATCGACCATTTGATTGAAAATTCATCTTGTAGGTTGAAAATTCAAATTTTTTGTTGAAAATTTGTTCTTTTTGCTTGAATGCTCAACTGATTTGTTGAAAATTCATTCTTTTGGATTGAAAAATCATCATTTATGATGAAAAAAAGTCATCTTTCTTGATTGGAAACGAACTTTTTTGTTGTAAATGAAACTTTTTGGGTTGAATATTCAACTGTCTCCTGAAAAATTCATCTTTTTTTCATTGAAATGCTATTGTTATTAATTGAAACTTCAAATGTTTTTTGTTGAATTTTTATCTTTTTTGTTTGAAAATATCGACCATTTGATTGAAAATGCATTTTCGTAGTTTGACAATTCGCCTTTTTTACTCGAAAGTTCAACTATTTGGTTGTAAATAATAAATAATAATGAATAATAAAAATAATAAATGTTCGGTTGAATTTTTTTATGAACATTTAACTATTTGTTCGAAAATTCATCTTTGTAATTTGAAATGTCATCTGTATAATTAAAGTAATCTTTTTTTTCTTTTGTCAAAAATTCAACTGTTTTGATGCAAATTCGTCTTTTTGGATTGAAACTTTAGCTACTTGGTTGAAAATTCGTCTTCTTTGCTCGAAATTTCAACTACTTGGTTGTAAATAGAACTGTTTAGTTAAAAAAAATTTCATGATCATCTGACTATTTGGTTAAACATTATTATTTTTTATTATTCATCTTTTTATTTTGTTAAAGTCATCTTTTTTGGTCGAAAATCCAACTGTTTTGTTGAAAATTCATCCTTTTGGATTGAAAGTTCATCATTTATGGCAGAAAAGTCATCTTTCTTGGTTGAAAACAGATTTTACTGTTGAAAATTCATCTTTGTAAGTTGAAAATTCCTCTTATTTGTTGGTAATTCGTCCTTTTTGCTTGAAAGTTCAAATATTTTGTTGTAAATACAACTGTTTGGTTAAATACATCTTTTTTGGTCTATAATCCAACTGTTTTTTTTTTAAATATTCGTCCTCTTGAATACAAAATTCTTCCTTTCAGATTGAAAATTCAAGTGTCTTCTAAGAAATTTGTATTCTTTGCTTCAAATTTCAACTGCTTTGTTGAAAATTCGACTGTTTTTGGTTGGAGTTTAATCTTTTTTGTTTGAAAATTCGTCATTTTGGTTAAAAATTCCTCTATGTTGAAAATTCAACTATAGGTTGGAAATTTGTCTCTTTTCCTTTAAATGTTCGACTATTTGGTTGTAAATTCAACTGCTCGGTGTAAAATCAATTATTTTGTTTACTGAAAACTCAACTACTTGGTCGAAAAATCATCTTTCTTGTATAAAAATTCTTATTTTCGGGTTTAAAAGTGAACTGTTTCCTAAAACATTCAACTTTTCAGCTACTTTATATTGAATTCAACATGGTGCCTATACATAATTTTCTTTCTTAAAGATCGAAATGAAATCTACTTCCTCATGAAAATATTTTGTGTACTAAGAAAAAATACCCAAAAAGTTCACAAATTAAAAATAGACTTCGAAACTACCCACTTTCACGGCTCATTAGAGATAAATTTACAAAAAATGTATAGCAAAAAGAAAAAGAAGGGAGAAAGGAAGGTTTCTGATTTCAAATGAGAAAGGAAATTCATTTACTTAAGACTCTATCGGTCTTAAAGAATACATTCTCATCATAATGTTCGCGCTTTGCGCTCGATTTCCTGCGCTCATCGTATAATATATACAAATAAATAATTAAAAAGACGACTAAAACAATTTTCTTGATTTACGACTTTTATTTTATTTACCAATTTTATTGGACCTTTAAAAAGCAAAAATTCTACTTTGTTGACTATTTTTTTCTTATCCCGCGTCGTTTGGCTAAAAAATTAAAATGAAAATATTTCAATACTATTTTCTATACCTACTTAAAAATCAAACTATTCTTCCCACCAAAAAATTTTCAGAGGAAAGTTTACAGGTCTTCGTAGAAGCAACAATTTTGAAATCTCAACTTTCTTTCGTATTCCGCGTTATTTGGCTCAAAACTTGAATTTTCGATTTTTCGAAAAAATTCAAAAAGTTGTGATAAGAATATTATAGGGCTTTCAAAAATAAACGTTTTTCTTTTCTTGACTTTTTTTCATATCGTGCATTGTTTGGCTTAAAATTTTCATTTTCGTTTCTTTTTCGAATTTTGTAAATGCTATAACTCTCATCAGTCAATTCTTTCGAAAGTTATAGTGCTCACAAACTAAAAATAAAACAAACAACAAATAAAAAACAAACACACAGACAGACACATTCGTAAAAACATGTTTTTCGGGTTCAGAGGGTCTCAAAACGTGGACATTTGACAAAAAAGGGGGGGGGGTCAAATTTTACACAAATCTAATACATCCTCTGATAAGAATGTAATAATTGAGAGCAATTGTCATTTTTGTACTTATTTCATTTCTTGATTGATTACACTGTGAGGAATCTAGTTCTAATAAATTAAAATTTGTATTAAAAAGTGCATTACTGCCTCTATGTTTCAAAAATTAACAAAATTTCATATTTTAATAATTAAATCTTATTGATGATGGTATGCTTTGACTAGCTATTTTGTTTTCTCGACATAATTGAAATGTTTGTTCAATTAGTGTTGCGGTGAATTGCTTTATAAGATATTGGATTACAATTTTTGGATTTTCCACACAGGAAGTTAAAAAAAAATGTTCATCTATTCTGATTTTTCTATTTTTGGTATTACGGTTTTATGTGAAATTCATAAAAATTGACGGAATGTGATGGATGTGGTTGCAAGACCGGTACAAAATATTGAAGTATTTTATTCAATTACACTGGAACCTTCATTTAACAGCGGTTTCGGGTACGGTTTGCGATGGCCGTGAGGCTCTTCCAAGAATTTCTTTGACGTAAACAGTCAGGGTCGTATGAAACATTTCCAGTAGGAATACATAATATTAATTAAATGTATTTTGTACAAATGTAGATGTTTGTTATCATAAAGGATGGACCTTTTTGAATAATGAAGCCTAATTAATGAAAATGGAATTTTCCGCGTGCATTTAAACATAAATGCGAAGTATGCACGCAAGTGTTCGAACTGCTTGCTTTGTGGCTACGGTACTGCTGAACTCCGCTGAGCTCACAGCATCTCTCTCTCGGCCCCTTGGACCCACCTCATCAATGAATGTGAGACGGCCGACATTCTAAGAAGACGACATATGGAGGGCCGTCAAGTGGAGTTTCCAGTGAATAATAAACTGAGATTGAATGCATTACAGAACGATCTATTGATAAAGTGCAAAATTCATGGTTTCTTTCAGAAAAGATATTTGATATTAACCAGAAAGTATGTTGTGATTTTAAAAATAAAAGAAACAAAGAAAATTTTAATGAGACTACCAATAAATTTAAGAAATTTATCTCAAATTTGGTTGAAAAAATTTTCAATGCCCAGATACACTAAACTTTCTGATGTTTTCTATTTTAGTACAATAAAATTTTCATAAGAAAGTATATTTCATTTCGATTTTAAATATTTTTGATTTTGAAACTAAGCAAACGACATTTGATACTGAATTCTTTATTTTTATTTCCAGATGATATTTAAATTTAATTATTATAGATTTCATTATTTATAACTGTAGTTTTTCTATAAATTACCTTGATGAGGAAGTCTAAATTGACTTCGAAACATGTTGGTCCCCAGTAGTGTATAAAGACGGAGAAAAGAAAGAGTGAGAGGTTGGTATGTGTGACTCTATCTTTTTCTCCCTCTTCTTCTCTGTTGTACATTTATTGTAAAGTTATCTCTAATGAGCTTTGAAAGAGGGTAGTTTTAAAGTCTATTTTAGATTTGGAAATCTTCTGGTGTTTTCTATTCTAGTACAATGAAATTTTCATAAGAATGTAAATTTTATTCCGGTCTTGAAGACTTTTGATTCTAAAATAAACCGAACTACATTTGATAATAATTCTTTATTTTTATTTTTAGATAGAGTTTAAATTTGATCAATGAAGGTTTTATTATTTTTAACTGTAGTTTTCCTATGAATTACCCCTGATCAAGAAGTCTAAATTGACTTCGAAACATGTTGGTCCCCAGTAGTGTATAAAGACGGAGAAAAGAAAGATGAGAGGTTGGTATGTGTGACTCTATCTTTTGCTCCCTCTTTTTTTCTGTTGTACATTTATTGTAAATTTGTCTCTAATAAGCCTTGAAAGCAGGTAGTTTCGAAGTCTATTTTTGATTTGGAAATTTTCTGGTGTTTTCTATTCTAGTACAATAAAATTTTCAGAAGAAAGTAGATTCCATTCCTATCTTGAAGACTTTTGATTCTAAAATCGACCAAACTACATTTGATATTAATTCTTCATTTTTATTTTTAGATAGTATTTAAATTTGATTAATGAAGGTTAAATTATTTTTAACTGTAGTTTTCCTATGATTTACCCCTGATAAAGTAGTCTAAATTGACTTCGAAACATGTTGGTCCCCAGTAGTGTATAAAGACGGAGAAAAGAAAGAGTGAGAGGTTGGTATGTGTGACTCTATCTTTTTCCCCCTCTTTTTTTCTGTTGTACATTTATTGTAAATTTATGTCTAATATGCCTCGAAAGAGGGTAGTTTCAAAGTCTATTTTAGATTTGGAAATTTTTTGGTGTATTCTATTCTAGTACAATAAAATTTTCAGAAGAAAGTAGATTCCATTCCTATCTTGAAGACTTTTAATTCTAAAATTGACCAAACTACATTAGATATTAATTCTTTAAATTTATTTTTAGATAGTGTTTAAATTTGATTAATAAAGGTTTTATTATTTTTAACTGTAGTTTTCCTATGAATTATCCCTGATAAAGAAGTTTAAATTTGGCTTCGAAACATGTTGGTCCCCAGTAGTATATAAAGACGAACAAAAGAAAGAGTGAGAGGTTGGTATGTTTGATTCCATCTTTTTCTCCCTCTTTTTTTCTGTTGTACATTTATTGTAAATTTGTCTCTAATAAGCCTTAAAAGCAGGTAGTTTCGAAGTCTATTTTTGATTTGGAAATTTTCTGGTATTTTCTATTCTAGTACAATAAAATTCTCAGAAGAAAGTAGATTCCACTCTTATCTTGAAGACTTTTGATTCTAAAATCGACCAAACTACATTTGATATTATTTCTTTATTTTTATTTTTAGATAGTAATTAAATTTGATTAATAAAGGTTTTAATACTTTTAACTGTAGTTTTCCTATGAATTACCCCTGATAAAGGAGTCTAAATTGACTTCGAAACATGTTGGTGACCAGTGGTATAAAAAAAAACGGAGAAAAGAAAGAGTGAGAGGTTAATATGGTTGAATCTTTCATTTTCTTCCTCTTTTTTCTTTTTGTTGTACATTTATTGTACATTTGTTTCTAATGAGCCTCAAAGGCGAGTAGTTTCGAAGTATATTTTTGATTTGTGAACTCTCTGGTGTTTTCTATTTTAGTAAAATGAAATTTTCATAAGAAAGGAGATTCCATTTCGATCTTAAAGTTTTTTGATTTCAACATTAACGAAAAAACATTTGATATTAAATTCTATATTTTTATTTTTAGATAATATTTGAATTTAACTAATATAGGTTTCATTATTTATAAGAGTGGTTTTTCTATAAATTACCCCTGATAAGGAAATCTAAATTGACTTCGAAACATGTTGGTCCCCAGTAGTATAAGAAAGAGAGAAAAAAGAGTTAGAGGTTGGTTTGGATGACTTGTTCTGTTTCTCCCTCTTTTTTTTACATTTATTGTACATTTGTCTCTAATGAGCCTCAAAGAAGTATAGTTTCGAAGTCTTTTTTTTACTAATGAACTTTCCGGTGTTTTCTATTTTTGTACAATAAAGTTTTCACAAGAAATTAAATTTCATTGCGATCTTTGAGAAATTTTAGGAAACATTGAATTTTCAACTGAAAAAGCTAAATTTTCATCTAAAAATGAAATAGCAAAATTTTCAGTTAAAAAATTAATTTTCATTTAAAACAACGAATTCTTTACAAAATTCTTAAATTTTCAACCAAACAGATGAATTTTCAAGTAAAATGATGAATCGGCAACTGTAATAGTAAAATTTTCAATTAAAAATAAATTTCAAGTAACAGTAAACTGATTCTCAACAAAACAGTTATTGTATTTTCATGCAAATAGATGAATTTTCAACTAAAATGATGAATCCTTAACCAAAAAATAAATTTTCGACAAAGGAGTTCAACTTTCAACCAAATAATCAAATCTTACACCAAGAAGATGAATTTTTCACCCAGAAGATTAGATTTGTATCACAAAAGACAAATGTTTAACAAGACACATGAATTTTGAACTAAAATGTTAAATTTTCATCCGAGAAATATAAATTTTCAACTAATAGTTGAATTTTCAAATGAAAAAGGTTAATTTTTTAACAAGAATTTGAAAAGCTAAATTTTCAGTTGAAGGAATTAATTCTCAATTTAAAAAAATGAATTTTCAACAAAATATTTAATGTTCAACCAAAGAAATTAATTTTCAACTAAAATAATAAATTTTCCACTCAAATATTTAAATTTTCAGTTGAAAAAAATTAATTTTCAATCAACATAAAGTAACGTTCAACAAAACGGTTATGTTTTCAAACAAAGAGATGCATTTTCAAATAAATGATGAATCCTTAGCTAGAAAAGTGGATTCTTAGCATGGGTAAAAATTCCTGTAGTGGACCTCGAATTTCGGTCAAGTCGGAAATTTCGCACGAAAATGCATGAATAGTTAGTTCTACAGATGAGAAAATTATCCAGAAAATTTTGTGCAAAATTTCTATTTTTCAATTTTTTATGAACAATTACATTTTAGAGCACGTTTTTTTTTTGAAAATTCATTCTCTCCCAAAGTATTCAATGAAACCTCATGAAATTTCGTACGTAAGCGTATTGATATTTGAACTTTGAGACAATAATCGTTTCAAAATTAAACAGTGAAATTTTTGAATGAAATTTTTTTTTTCAATAAAAAACTGCATTAAAAACATGTTTTTAATGAGTGTTATAAATTTCGATCATATTTACGTGGGCTACGTGTGTCGAAGAAAATATTTCCGGCAAAAAAGCTTGGTTAATCTGTTTTTCTTTTCGGAAATATTTTCTTCGATACACATAGTTTACGTTAATATGATCGAACCTAATAACACTTATTTAGAACATGTTTTTAATGCAGTTCGTTTATTTTGAAAAATCTTTTTCATTGAAAAATTTCAATGTTTAATTATGAAAAAATTATTGTCTCAAAGTTCAAATATCAATACGCTTAAATGCCAAATTTCATGAAGTTTCATCGAATACATTGGGAGAAAATGAATTTTCAAAGAAAACATACTCGAAAATTTAATTGCTTATAAAAAATTAAAAAATATAAATTTTGCGAAAAAGTTCCCACGATAATTTTCTCATTTGCAGAACTAACTATTCATGCATTTTCATACGAAATTTCCGACTTGACCGAAATTCGAGGTCCACTTGAGAAATTTTTACCCACGTAGGAGTTCAAATTTCAATCAAATAATTAAATTTTACACCAAGAAGATAAATTTTCTACCAAGAAGATTAATTTTATACCAAAAAAGACAAATTTTCAACAAAACACATGAATTTCAAACCAAAAATATGAATATTCGTCTAAAATAATCAATTTTCAACCAAACATGATATAGCAAAATTTTTAGTAAAAAAATTTAGTTTTCAACGAAAAAGAAACAAATCTTCAACATAATAGTTAAATTTTTAACTAAATAAGAGAATCTTCAGTTAAAATAATAAATTTTCAGTTGAAAATAAATCAATTTTCAACAAACAAACGACTAATTTTAAAAAAAATAGTTATATTTTTAAACAAAGAGATTCATTGTCAACTGAAATGATGAGACCTTGACAAAAAAAAAAAGAATTTTCAACAAAAGAGCTCGACTTTCAACCAAGTTATTAAATTTTACACCAGAAAGATGAATTCTCAACAAAGAAGATTAATTTTGTACAAAAAAATAAAATTTTCACCAATACACATGAATTTTAAACCAAGAAGTTGAATTTTTATCTAAAAAAGGTAAATTTTCAACCAATAGTTACATTTTTGGTAGAAAAATTTAGTTTTTAACCAAAATAAGAACGAATTTCAACAAAATAGTTAAATGTTCAACCAAAGAAATAAATTTTCAACTAAAATAACAAATTTTCAACAAAACAGTTATATTTTCAAGCAAAGAGATGAATTTTCAACTAAAATGTTGAATCTCTTACCACAAAAAAAGATTTTTAACAAAGAAGTTCACCTTTCGACTAAGTGATTAAATTTTCAATCAAAAAGAGGAATTATCAACCAAAAAAATTAATTTTGTATCAAAAAAGGCAAATTTTCAACAAAATACATGAATTTTAAACCCAAAAGTTGAATTTTGATCTGAAAAGGATCAATTTTCAAACAACTAGTTGAATTTTCAACTTAAAAAGGTGAATTTTCAACAAAAAATTAAGCAGTCAACTCTTCAGTTAAAGAAATTAATTTTCAACCAAAAAATATGAATTTTTAAGATAAGAGTTCAACTTTCAACCAAGTAGTGGAATTTACGAGCAAAATAATTAATTTTGAGCCATGAATATAAATCTCTACCGAAAAAGACGAATTTTCCGAAAAAATGAATGAATTTTTTAAAAAATTGTTCAATTTTCAACTAAAATGATGAATCTTCAATCAGGAAGATCAATTTTCTATCAAAAAGACAAATTTTAAACGAAATACATGAATTTTCAATCAAATAGTTGAATTTTCAATTCAAACAGGTATATTTCCAACTTGAATGATGAATCTTCAACCAGAAAAAATTTATTTTCAACGTAAGCGTTAAACTTCCAACCAAGGAGTGAAATTTTCAACCAAAAAGATGAATCCTTAACTAAGAAGATAATTTTC
This sequence comes from Melikaiella ostensackeni, assembly GCA_032362435.1. Taxonomy (NCBI): domain Eukaryota; kingdom Metazoa; phylum Arthropoda; class Insecta; order Hymenoptera; family Cynipidae; genus Melikaiella; species Melikaiella ostensackeni. The sequence goes on along the minus strand of JAUMHM010000078.1, from coordinate 41,067,673 downwards.
TACCAAAAAGGACGAATTTTCAATTAAAAATGATAAATTTTCATCAAAAATGGAAGAGTTAAATTTTCAGTTGAAAAAATTGGTTTTTAGCAAAACAAGACTAACTCTCAGCAAAACAGTTAAATTTTCAACCGAAGGGATGAATTTTCAACTAAAGCGATGAATCTTCAACCGAGAAAAAGAATGTTCAACAAAGAAGTTGATCTTTCAACCAAACAGTCGAATTTTCAACCAGAAAAGAGGATTTCTTAACGAAAAATTTAATAGATGATATTTCAAACAACAAATATTAGTTATTTGAAAACTAAAAACAATGGAATTCAATTACAAAAGACGAATTTTCTACAAAATACACGAATTTCCAACCAAATAGTTGAATTTTCAACTAGAACAGATACGTTTTCAGTTAGAGAAAATAATTGCTGACAAAGGGATTCAACGTTCAACTAAGTATAGATGAATTTTCAACAAAAAAATATAAATTTCCAACCCCAAGCAGTGTGGTTACATTTTTAGTTAAAGATATGAATTTTTAATCATAAAAGAAAACGAACTTTCAACAAAATAGTTAAACTTATAACCAAAGTAATTAGTTTTCAACCAAAAAGAAGAATTTCCTACCAAAAAAAAAAGTTTTTTATAGAATACATGAATTTTTAAGAAAAATGATGAATTTGCAACCAAAAAAATTTAGTTTTAACAGGGTAGTCTAACCCTCAAGTAAGTAGTTGAATTTTTAAGCAAAAAAGATAAATTCTCAACAGAAAATGTAATGATTGATAATTCAACTGAAAAAGATTTTAATTTAAAATCAAAAACACTTGAATTCAAGCACAGAAGACGAATTTTCAACACAATAATTGAATGATTAACCAAAACAAATTAATTTTTAACCAAACAGTTGCCCCTTTAACCAATAAATATTAAGTTTCTATCAAAAGAGACGAATTTAAAAATGAAAAAGACGAATTTTCAACAATAGAATTGAATTCTCAACCAAGAAAGATTTTTCAGTCAAGAGAGAAAAAAATTTCAACCAAACTGTTAAATTTTCAAGCCAAAAAGACGAATTTTTTAAAAAACAGTTGAATTTTCAGCCCGCAAATATGGATTTTCAACAAAAAACTGAAATAGTTAAATTTCTAGTTAAAAAAATTAATTTTCATATAACAACTGACACTCGGAAACTCAAAAAAATTCATGACAGGCAATGGATCCTCTGAATCGGATCAGTCGGATGCGCAATTTGCTGATCAAATAAAAAACCCAAAATCTGTATGAAAGCGTTGCATATAATATTCATCCAATTTCGGGATCAAATTGATCGACTGGCATTTATTGGGGTTGGGTCATGCCATCCCCCAGCAAGTCACATTGGCGGCAAGTCATATTGTTGGCAAGTCACATTTACGGCAAGTCATATTGCGACAGTCACATTTAGTGCTAGTCATATTTTTGGCAAGTCACATTTGCGGCAAGTCAAATTGCGGCATCTCTCATTCGGAAATATTTGAAGTCCACAAAAAATTGGCAAAACTGCAGCAAGTCACATTTACACCTAGTCATCTTTGCGGCAAGCCACATTTACGGCAAGTCAAATTGCGGCATCTCTCATTCGGAAATATTTGAAGTCCACAAAAAATTAGCAGAGTTACGGCAAGTCATTTTTTCGGCGAGTCACTTTTACAGCAAGTTCAATTCGTGACAAGTCACATTGCATCATCTCTCATTTGGAAACATTCGAAGTTCACGAAAAATTGACAAAAGTGCGGGAAGACACGCCTTTTATTAGTCACATAAATAATGTAGGTCACACCCCTACCCCTTTCAGTCATCTCGAGAGGGGCATTAAGATATCGCTGTGATTGGTCGCAGAAATAATTTCAAGCAAACCACTAATTTTTGCTAATTTTTTTTGGACTTCCAATTTTTCCGAATAAGATATGCCGCAATGTGACTTGTCGCAATGTGACCCGCAGCAAATGTGACTTGCCGCAATTTCGCCAATTATTTGTGGACTTCAAATTTTCGCGAATGAGAGATGCTGCAGTGTGACTTGCCGCAATTTCGCCAATTTTTTCTTCACTCTAGATTTTATCAAATAAGAGATGCCGTAATGTGACTCGCTGTGAATGTAATTTACCTTTAATGTCACTTGCCGTAATATGACTTGCTGGGGATCGGCATGATCCGGACCCCATTTACTGTGCATGAATCTCTCTTGGGTCGTAGTTTAGGACGCATGTACTGATTTTTAAATCTTCCTTACAGTAAAAAAAATATTTAAAATTTAGCTGTTTCCCACTCACGTATGAAGCAATTCAAAAGGAAAGATTGTCGGAGGAGATAAAACCACAGGAACTAAATAAAAGTAGCAGACCAATCTCGAGACACCCTATGGTCGCAGGATCTGACACCCATGTCAAGTAGCTTCGTAGCACTTCTCAGCATGTATACACGAACTTGTACACGCGACTACACGTGCTTATTTGCCTAAATTAAGAAGAAGAGTATTCTTTCAAGCGAGTGGAGAAACGAATGAAGCACGGGGGATGGTAAAGAAAAAAGGTGGATAAAAGGAGGATGAAAAAATGAAAAAGAGGATATACATAGAAGGGGATAGAGGAGAGTCAAGGGGAAGCAAAAATCCGCTTGTACACGAGACACAGACACAATGGTAGTTCGTGGGCCCCCTGGTGGGTCTCGCGAACACCGCAGACCTTATCTGGTGGAATCTATGAGGTCCGTACTAGGACCCTGGATCCCAAGGCCCTGTTAGAAATATCGCATCCTGATCTCAGATGGCCCCACGATAAGGCCCTTCTTTCACCGCCACACAAGTACGAGAGTAAGAGAGCAAGAAAAAGAGTAAGGCCCTTTCTGGAGGGATTACAAGCAGCTGGAGGACCTCAAGTGTACAATAAACTCAGCTCGCTGCAAATTCGTGCTCAAGACACTCCCACGAATGTTGACATCTATGTTCGAACGAGACGATCGAAGGCGATAACCGATACTATCCGTGCGACTTACGATCACTTGGTGAATAAACCATCTTGTTTTGCTTTGTATATTCAATATCTTATCATCCACGAGTCACGAAACGGAGGAAAAAGAAGGTTGGATGGGAAATTGAAAAGAGAGTGAATGTGACAAGCATCACTTTATATTTAGAAACAAGATTGGAACCACTATTACTAGCAATATCTGATTTAAGCATTTTAGATACTTGGATTCACTTAGATAAGTTGTATTCAAAAACCTGGATTTTTGGACATACCCTTCAGGGTGTAGGATAAAAGGTCTAGCTTCAAAATTCAATCATTCTATTTTATGGATTGATTTAGAACCAATCTATTGAAACTATTCCATTTTTCAAAAAAAAAAAAGGTTACAATCCAAAACAATTTGAAGTTTGTTAATTCTTTAAGACATAGAGACGGAAATCCACTTTTTTAAGACAGAAGAAGTGTAGTATATGAAATCTTGCTGTAAACTGACATTGACTGTCCAACAAAAAACCTCAAAGAAAATCTCATATTTAGGGAAAAAATGACTACTTGTAGGGGAGACAAACCAGTCGCTTTTTAAGGACTGCATCGTCTAGCTCTATCCTCGTAAAAACCATATGTTTGAAGAATGTAAACAGATTTGACGAATTTATTGAGAAAGTTTTAGCCCCAAATATCAAGATTCAGAAATTCGTACAAAGAAACAATAATAAGATAGAACAATATTTTCACATTCAAGTATAAAATTCATAAAAATATCAAACAAACGAAAACAAAAACCTAGTCTAAAAAATTATTGATGCAGGACTCGATGGTCATGATGAAAGAATGCGTATATTCTGTATATGGCATATTCCTCTGAGTACCATTTTTGATAGGCAACGAGGGTATCATTTTTTTATCTCAAGATATGCAAATCCTTATTGGCATACCTATTTTCATATAAATACCTGTTTGCATTTTATTGTATTTAATTATTATGCCTCAATCCATCTAAATCCTTCTGTCAAGCTTATTTTATTTTTAATAAGTACCAGAATGACATTTTAGTTAATTTAACAGCATATTTGAAAAAGCAAATATATAGTATACTAAAAAATATATCATATAGGCTTAAAACGAAAAACATATATAAAAGTTCAACATAAAAACCTATGAAAAAAGTGTTGTAATTCATTAAGTACTCACTGGTTCATAATATCAGAATGCACATATTGTATGTATGGCATCTTCCTCTAACATTTTTTGTAGTTAACGAGGGTATCATTTCTTTTACCTAAATGTATGTAAAACTTTTTGGCGATTTTATTTTTTGATAAGTACCAGGTTAACATTTTAATTAATTGTAACATTGAAAGACCCTGAAAAGTTATTACAAGACTTATTTGAACAGAACATGGGAAATGAAGAAAGTAGATCATAGAGCCAAGAAAAAATATTGTGGGTTGATTTAGAATCAATCTATTCTGATTATTCCGTTTTTCAAAGAAGGAAAAAGTAACAATCCAAAACAATAACACGCTTCTAAGAATTGCTAAACTTCTTGAAATTGTATACTAAATTTAAATAAAAAAAGGTGTCTTTTCATAAATTGAGTTAATCATTAGTACCTCAATTAAAAGAAATCTTAATATTCTTCATGGGCAACTTTATTTTACTCAACAATCTTAAGAATCACATATTTTTTATCCTTCCAAATCAATTCCTTTTTCAAACAGAAGTATTGCTGCAGAGCTGAAGAATGTATAATTTTAATAATTTTTGTGTGAAACCAAACTTTCGTATTCTACCTGAACGACCTGAAGGAATAGTTTTTTGCATGAATTTATTAAAATTATACATTTTCCTGCTCTAACACAGAAATACGCCGATCCTCAAAAGTACGCCGATTCTTTGTTGTTTTGAGTTGCAACAAAAATAAGAAACCGACGAATGAGAATGTAACTATGCTCATGTTACAGTTTTGCACTTGAAATATTCTTATTTCGAGAAAATAATCTTATTTCATGAACATAGCAAATGAGCTGCAACGAAAATGATCCCACTGTTTTTTTGTGGTTCGCGGTGTGGACCACTCCGATATTCCTCATACACTCACGAAATATTCCCATATAATCCGACAATATTCTTATGTATTCTCAGAAATTCTTGATATTCGAGATATTCCTAAGTATTCCAAGGTATTCCCAAATGTTCCGAAGTAATTCCAAATATTTTCACAAATTTTAAGGCAATTTCAGAGAAATCCGAATTCCTGATTTAAACACGATTTTTTGAGGCGCATGAATATTCCCCAAATTCTTTTTTCCCTATTATTCATTTTACCTCAAATCATTTAAATGAATAGCAATTTTCTATAATTTTTATTTATCCTGATTCCCAATTTAACTTCTTTTTATATTTCTGAATTACCATTTGACATAATTTTTATTATACTCAATTATAATTTGACATAAGTTTTATTTTTCCGAATTACCGTTTGTCACAATTTTTATGTTTCCGAATTACCATTTAACATAATTTTTATTTTATCGAATTACCATTTGTTATAATTTTTTTATTTCCGCATTACCATTTGGCATAATTCTTATTTTATCGAATTACAATTTGTCATTGATTTTACAATACCGAATTACTATTTAACATAATTTTCTTTTTCCAAAATACTATGTGACATGATTTTTATGCTTCTGAATAAGCACATAACCTAAAATTCATTCAAACGAAACGTCATCTGTCATAATCCCCATGTCATAGAAACTGCATGTAACATGAACTTCATTCTTCCTAAAATAGCGTTCGGCATTCTTATTGGATGATTCGAATTTCGCGGCATTATTCGGCTAATCAAAATGTCGGGCACCATTTTAAAAAAAATGAAATTTATATTACCGTAGAGGGGATAGGGTTTATGCCAGATGGTGTTTCTCTTTAATGAATTTCAGGTTATGTGCTTATTTGGGAGAATAAAAATTATGTCACATAGTGTTTCGGAAGGTATTATAAAAATTATGTCAAATTATAATTCCGTAAAATGGAAATTACGTCAAATGGTATTTCGAAAATATCAAAATTGTGACAAATGATAATTCAGCAGAATAAAAATAAGCACAAAAGGTAATTCGGAAAAATAAAAATGAGATAAACTAGCAATTAGGCTGAATAAAAATTATAGCAAATTGCTATTCGGCCGATGATTTTATGTAAAATAATTATTAGGGAAAATAAAATCTAGGATATATTCATGCCCCTCCAATTTTTTTAGCATTTTTTTTAAATCCTTAAAAACCTTAAAAATTAACAAAATAGCAGCCATTTTTCTGGAAATTAACAACTTCATTTAAATATGCGTTATACTAGGTAATGTCCGAAGGGGAAGTCGTTCCTTTAGAGAATACAATCTTAAAGTGTTCTTCTTTTCCAAATTATTTGTTTTTCTTTTTTTTTTAATTTTTACCCCTCTAACTTCCTCGTATTGTGACTGCAAAATGTCCCAAAAAATAAAAAATAGCAGTTTCATGTAAAATTCATGCTAAAGACGGTATTTTTTCCATTTTTTCTGGATGAATTATTTTTATTGGAGAAGTGAAAGGTTTCCAAGTACTTATTAACTAATTTGAAATTGTTGAAATTGAAATTGAAAAACAATTTTCATTCATATGAACAAATTTTATTTTACCTGTAAATCGTGAATATTTATTATTTTTTAAGATAACCAACACAGTTGATAACTTTCAAAAATAATATTTCTTGTTCAACATATTCAAAAATTATTTAAACAATTGCCATTTGCTTAAAGAATTTTTTTCCATGTACAAAGTAAAAAGTTATTACTTTCTCCAATTAATGACACGATTAACGAATGTTGTAACATTTTCTTGTTAAGGATTTTTGGCAATTATTTAAATAATTAATAATTATTTAATTGCGCCTTTATATAGAATGGTGGAGAAAGTCTGTCTTTTTCGAATCTCTTCCTGTACCTGTATGTCGCTTATTATTCAGTGTTTATCTCAGAATGTATACCCTATTTGTTTAAACAAAAATTATTTGTTTAAACATTTAGATTCGGTTTCTCCAACGAAATTATAGTTTTTTTCTCTTAAAATCATCCCTGTAGATTAATGGTAAAGACTGTGAACTGAAAATAATTTGTATGTGGGTCGTTCCTAAATTATATATGTACATGTAACAGAACAGAGAAATAATCTTTCATATTATAAATTGATTTGAAATATCGAATTACGATGTTGAGTGTGAAACTGTAGACTTAATTCTTTTAATAAATGCCAAATACCTTAAACAAAAAATAATACATTTAACATTCGTCAATTGTGCCATTAGTTCCAGAAAATAATAACTTTTTACGATTTACGGGGGGAAAAATTGTTTAAATGAATGGAACTTATTTGCATAATTGCCAAATACGTTTAAACAAATATTTCTGTTAAAATTAACAAACCGTATCATTTACCTCAAGAAATAATAACTTTTCCCGATTTACCAAATTGCTTAACCCATTGAAAATAAGTTAAAAAATACTTGAAAACCTGTCACTCATGGAATGAAAATAATTTATTCAGATATTTAAAAAAAATACCGTCTTTAGCATGAAATTTACATAAAACTGCTATCTTATATCTCTTGAGGCATTTTCTGGGAACAATACCAGGGGGTGGAAGGGGGTTCAGTTTTAAAATTTGCGGGCTGAAAATTATTCCTTGAACATTCCTTAGGCAGTGACGAAACTTTATTAACAAAAAGTTAATCACAAGTACTTATTTTTGCATTTTTGCTAAAACTGAGCTTTTCCTATTTAAAATCCCATATTAATTTCAAAAGCCCGGGGGCACGGGTTAATTTTGACCGATTTGAAAAAAATAGGAAATGTTTTTTTCTGGAAAAAACAACAAATTGGGAGGATTGATCACAAAAAATCGAAAGTCATTTTTTGGAACACTCTAATCCCCCCATTGATTAATCTGAAATATTCCAGAAATTTCTGAAATTATCTACAATATTCCACAATATTTTAGAGTATTTTGAAATACGTTCTAGACAATTCTTGATTGCTCCAGAATTTTCTAGAATATTCTAAAATCGAGTGTACTATTCTGTCCTTTTCGTGAATATTTTAAATGTTTTTGTGGTATTCTAAAAACATTTAGAATGCTTTACAATATTTCTATCGTAGAATGTTCTGGACTGTTTTATGGAGTGTTTTTGAATGTCTAGAATGTTCTATACAAAAATATTCTATAGTGCTCTTTATACTCAAAAAACCAATTTTCTTGGAACAAAAAAAACTTTTTTTGGGATCCACATGAAAATTTGGTTGATTCAAACTTTTGATAGTTACAACAAAATATTTGATTATCTTAACCAAACTTTTTGGCTAAATCAACAAAATACTCTATCTACCAAAAGATTTGACTGGATCAACCAAATATTTTTTTGGCCATATAATAACCATATTCTATAGCTGAACCAACAGCAATTTTGTTGACGCAACCAAATCATTTTCTGAGTCTAAGAATCTAGAATCATCGCATGTATAATCATAGTTTGATCAACACCTTCCAGAGTTATGAAGGAACAGACAGACGTTCTCCTTTATTTGTAAGATAAAAAAATGTCTTCTGCATGAAAAATATCAAAGGTAGTATATTTTTCTCCCCACTCAAAAAATAAAATAGTGAGGCATTTGAATTCTAAGGATCCTTCCAAAAGTTTATCACCGTCTTTCCTCATAATTTTATCGCCTCAACATCCTGAAGGAAGTGTTCAAAATGCGTCACTCTTGCCAACTCGAAAATGTCCCGGTTACGCCTCTACCTCTTGAAACCACACAAGTTTACAGCTTCAGCATAAACTTTTTTACGGCGCCAAAATCGTTCTCCAGCGTCCAACGTCCATCGAGCTGATCACATATTCGAAGGTAGGCGTACGACGCCACTTCCGGCCACAAGACTTTACGGCCAATAAAAGGACCCCTGTGCTCTACGGGGTGTGCAAGATTTAGATTTCCCGGATAGTGATTTTATTTGCCTCGTAAAGCAACATGAGTGACGTCACATAAGAAATTTCGATGGTCCTTACATGATGGATGCTGGATAGATTTTTACGAGCTCATATATGTTTTTAATTAGCGTTCTGAAAGCGGGAAAGTCAACCGTTTACTTCGCCGACCCTCGTTCCGAATACCGGATTCTCCCAGTTCTCATCGGAGGCATTTTGAGGAGGCCTTGTGATCATGTTTCTGGAACTTTTCTTAACGATGGAGCGCATTTTACGAGCATGTCATGCATGGTGACCGCGCTTGTCGTTCCTGCCATTAATTAGAGGATTCCACCTGAGAAACGATAATCGTGCGATACGCGCTTCGGAGGAAAGGTTTTGTTAAAGTGGTCAATAGATTGCGCCGCAAAGTACTTCGAACATGTGAAAGATTTTAACAGGCTCTCAAATACTCAGTGTTATAGTCATTGCTACTTTCAACTCGTTTGACTCATTATTTATAATTAATTAATGGCATTCATTATATTCATTAAACTACGTTCTATAATTAGAGTCAATATAATCATTCTTGCACATACAACTCAGACGAGGACTGGAATTCACGAACCGGCCCGGTAGTAAAAGTCTTGCAGACTGGCCCTAAAAGCGGTTCTAAAAAGTTTGAAAGATTTCCAGGGATTTCAACAGAATTGAAGGGATTTAAAAATATTGCAAAGGATATCAACAGCTTTCAATCAAATTAATAGGATTTCCAAGGATTTTGATTATTTTAGAGAATGTTCAAACGTTTTAATTTCAAACGTTTTAATAATTTTAAAAAAATTCTGAAGATTTTAAGGTGGTTCAAGGAATTTCAGAATTTGAATGGTAAGAGTTTGCCGGCGCTTGGTGTAAAAATCCAGTAAGCGTGAAGAAGAGAGGAGTAAATGGTTACTGCGTACTGAGAGTTCCAGTACGCGGCGAGGTGGAAAGTGGGTGACGGCTGCGTGTGGGTGGTGCACAGTGGGCTGAGAGACACCGAAATGTGGCCAAAGACCAACTTCAATGTTTTGAGTGAAAGACTTATTTTTCCTAATGTAGACGAGTTGAAGCAACTTTTTTCCAAACCAAATGATCTTTTAACAAGTCCCCTTTATAGTTCACTCGTCTTCTGTTCGTATATGTGTCAGAATTTAGGGCTGAAAACGCATTGTGTAAATGTTATATCAGTTATTTATAATATATCTGTTCATTTTATTTCATATTTTGAATATATTTATTGAACATAAGTAATGAATATCGTATCGTATAATATGCCTCTTAGACGAACACGTTTTGACTGACGAAGAAGAGTTTGACAAGCACGCAGAATATTAATGAGAAGCCAAGGGACTTATTTTAAAAGTCACCCATTTTTCCAGATGCTAGGGAACTTACGAGTACATTAATCAAGCACTCCGAAATAAGAGCTCTCACATAGCACTGCAACCTACACGTATTAGATGTTGGATACTAAAATTTGTTAAATGATAACTCTTAACGTCAAATGCAAAATCAGCGACCTCAAAAACCCCTTTTTACCAAGTTTCAGACAAATCTGTGAAAATTTGGAAATTTTTTCCGCCATTTCGAGTTTGTAACTTTTGATGTCAAAATCGAAAGGAGCGACCTCAAAAACCCCCTTCCCTACCGAAAGAAAATCTCAGGAATATTTTAGACGAAAATGTCAGGCCAGTTTGGGTCGATTTCAGTCAAATTTTAGATATTACTATATATGCGTGATTTTTTCTCTAGAAAAACTCTCAAAGATTTGGATCCTCTTTTATGACGTAATTTATGGCAATCGAACCTTGAGGATACCGATTTACGACAGACAGTTAAGTTTTCATTATCATAAAACTTTCATGAAACTAATCACTTTTAACACTTTAAAAATTATTATTTAATTATTTACATGCATATGTTTATGCATGTCAACCTATATATTTATACTTATATACAATAGTATTCCTCTGATGGAAAAACTAAAAATGCTATCTATTCTTACGTATCACGTAAAGTTGACAAAGTACGTACAAAATATAATATGTGTTGAACTTTTCAAAGTAAATTTCAGATATTTGTAAATGTAAAGGTGCGTGGATTCTGATTTTTTAACTTTTGAATCTCTAATTAGGAAATTGAAAAAAAATTTATATTTGAAGCTTTTACATCTGGCCACTGCTTACTACAAGAACCCTTTGTACCTGGTTCACTAGCCAGATGCTTTCAAAGCAACCTCCGAAGTTTCTTGCTAAATGAGAGAATTTTGATTATATTTACAAAACCAAGTTTATGAGCCTTCAGAAAATTTATGAGGCCTACTATTGGATCTTCAAAAAATGCTACCTGGGTACTTTTAGAGAAAAATCTAAAAAGCTTGCCTGAGTCTGAGAATATTTAGTGAATTTCCAGTGATTTTGTATCGGAAAGGGTTGTACCAAGTTTTAGTTGAATATGTAAAAAAAGTCAACTCTAGCCGCCGTATTGGATTCGCAATTTTTAATTTGTAACTTTTGATGTCAAAGTCGAAATAAGCGACCGCAAAAACCCTCTTGTACTGAGTTTTAGACAAATCTGTAAGAATTTTTAAATTTTGTCCGTCATTTTGGATATGTCATTTCAAATTTGTAACTTTTGACGTCGAAATCGAGATTAACGACCCAGATACTCCCTTGCACCAAATTTTAGACAAATCCGCACAAAACTTAGAATTTCAGCCATAATTTCGGATGCGACATTTTGAATTTATAACTTTTCAAGTCAGAATCGAAATTAGCGACCTTCAAACACACACTTGTACCAAGTTTTAGGCAAATATAAATTTTTTTTTTAAATTTTGTCCGTCATATTGGATCCGCTATTTTACATTTGTAACTTTTGACATTAGGATAGAAATCAGCGACCTCAAAACTTCTCGTATACCAAGTTTTTTACGAATCCGATCAAATATTGAATTATGGCAAATTTTCAATGTCTCTCAGCCTACTGTGTGGTGGCTGCGTACTGAGAGTTCCAGTACACGGCTAGTTGGAAAGTGGCTGATGGCTGCTTGCTGAGAATTCCAGTACGCTTCGAGGTAGTAAGTTAGTGGTGGCTGCGTGCTGAGAGTTCCAGTACGCAGTGAAGTGGAAAGCGGGTGGCATTTTGGGAGTTCCAGTACGCTGGGTATTACTGCGCAATCTAAGAGAAATATGACATCACAGGAAGTAAAAGTGACGTTTTATGAGCGTGGAAAAAAGCTCGCGAGGGGGAAGAAACCGCAGGTTTTGCCTACATGGTATCGCAGGGCCTTTTTATATAAAGTTTAAAAAAAAGTATATAAAAGTAGTAGTAAGTGAAAGTATATAAAGAATATAAAAAAGTATAAACGTAAAACAAAGATGCTTTAGAGGATGTTGAAAATTTCAAAGGATTCTTATGGGATTTAAAGATATTTAAAAAGGATTTCAATAGATATAAAAAATTCTAAGCATTTCATATATTTTTCATATATTTCAAATAATTCCACAACAATTGAGGGATTTCGTAGGATTTCAATGATTTGAAGAGATTTTCAAATATTTCAGGAGATTCCACCGGATTTGAAAAATTTCTTGCGGCTTCGAAGAATTTTCTTGAATCTGACAAGATTTGAAAGGGTTTTATAGAATTTATGAGATTTTAGGATGTTTTAGAAGATTCCAAGAGATTTTAGAAGATGTCCAAATATTTCGAAGAATTTTTAAGAAATTTCAACGGATTTCAAGGGATTTTATAATGTTTAATGGCTTTTGAAGAATTTATTCGTAAGATTTAAGGGATTTCAAAGGATTCCAAATATGTGAAGAGATTTGAAAATATTACAAGGAATTTTCAATTTATTTCAAGAAATTGAAGGGAGTTCAAGAAATATTATCAGATTTCACGTTTTATGTATTTTATGGGATCTTAATGGATTTTATTATATTTTAATGGATTTCGAAGCTTTAAAGAGATTTTCACATATAACAAAGTATTTCCAGAGATTTTAAAGAATTTTAAAGATTCTAGGATATTTTGGAAGATTCTAAAGAATTTTCAATAGATTTAAAGAATTTGAGGGGATGTCAAAGGGATTTCAAAGAATACCATCAGATTTGATGTAATTTCAGAAGATCTCAAGGGATTTTATAATATTTTAAAGAATTTAAGGGAATGTTTTCACAAGCATTAAGGAATTTCTAAGGATTCCCAAGCTTTGAAGAGATTTTGAAATATTTCAGGGTATTTACAAAGATTTGAAAAGTTTAAAAATATTTTGGGATATTTTTGAAAAGATTTCAACGAATTTTTGAGATATTTCGAGAATATGAGAGTATTTCAAGGGATTTTAAAGATTTTAGGACATTTGAAAAGATTTTAAGGGATTTAAAAATATTTAATTAAAAATTAAAAATATTTTTAATTATTTCAAAACATTCTGAGAGGTTTAAGAACTCTTTAGAAATTTTCAAAGATTTTGATGATTTTTAGGTATTTAAAAAAATTTCATATAGTTTTAAAAAATTTCAGAAGAGTTGGAAGGTTTGTATAGGACCTATAAGGTTTTAGGCTATTTTGAAAGATCCTAAGGGATTTCAAAGTGATTTTAATGGATTTTAATTTCAAAGATTTTATGATATTTCAAAAGATTATAAGGAATTTTTTAGATGTTTCAAGAATATGAAGGTATTTCGAGGGATTCTAAAGATTTTAGGGTATTTAAAAACATTCCAAGGGATTTAAAAATATTGGAAAGGATTTAAAATATTATGAATTATTTCAAAATATTCTGAGAGATTTAAAAAATTTGAAGGAGTTTCCAAGGATTTTTATAATTTTCAGGTATTTGAAAAAATTTCATACAGTTTTAACGAATTTCGGAAGAGTTGGAAGGTTTGTATAGGGCCCATAAGGTTTAAGACTATTTTGAAAAATTCTAAGGGATTTCAAAGTGATTTTAATGGATTTTAATTTTAAAGATTTTGGGATATTTCAAGAGATTACAAGAAATTTTCTATGGATTTCAAGAATTTGAAGGGATTTCGAGTAATATTATCAGATTTTATGTAATTTCAAAGGATTTTTAGGGATTTTATGATACCTTAATGAATGTCAAAAAATTTATTCACAAGAATTGAGAAATTTCAAAGGATTTCAAACATTTGAAGAGATTTTTAATTATTTCAAGGTATTTCTAATGATTTTGAAGAATTTCAAATATTTTAGGATACTTAAAAATATTTCAAGAAATTTTCACAGTATTTAAAAAACTCCAAAGCATTTAATGGATTTCAAAGATTTTAGGGTATTTTAAAAGATTCCAAGGAATTTTCAAGGTTTTGAAACAATTTCAAGGGATTTCAAAAGATTTTAAATATTCTAGGGCATTTTAAAAGATCCTAAGAGATTTAAAAAGTGTCAAAGAATTTCCAAGGATTTTGAGGAATTCTATGTTATGAAACAAAATTTCATACAGTTTCAAATAATTTCGGAAGATTGGGAAGAATTTTATAAGACCTATAAAGATTTAGCATATTTTAGAAGATTCCAAGGGATTTTAACGTATTCAAGGAGATTCCCGAGGATTTCAATGATTTAAAGGAATTTTAAAAGCTCTCAATATATTTTGATCAATTTTCCAAGATTCCAAGAAATATCATCAGATTTCATGGAAGTTCACGGGTATGTCAAGGGATTTTATGAAATTTCAACGGATTTGAAAGATTTAAAGTGATTGTATAATATTTTAAGGGGTATCAAGGAATTTCATATGATTCAAGGGATTTTAATAGGATTTCAAAGACTTTAATGGTTTTTATAATTTTTTCAAATGGTCGTTGCGAGCAGCCCTCGATATCTTCCGGCCCATCGGTGATTGCACCGATTCAGGCCCTCGCCCGATTCGCCCCTGTTACAGCTGGTTGCTGGTACCAAACTCGAGTTTCTTTTTTTCATTTCAACATGACCTAAATTAGAAAAATGAATAAAAAAATAGTTCATAGGAGAAAATGATGTTTGAACAGTACTATTTTAGAGGGAATACCTAATGTCCGGGTGCAGAAAAGGCGGTAGTAAAGATCTTCGGTTATCTGAAAGCTGCGATCTAAACCCAGGATACCTATAGACATAAAAGAATTCAGATCATCTTGGATAGGAGGGTAAAACCCCATAACATAAGTTCGTGTGCCAGCGTTGAAAGTTGTCCATTGTGATACACATTGTCGCGATGACAGCAACGTAAAATATTTGTAACCTGTTTTGACAATCACTCGTTTTGACCATTCTTCATTTCCTAGCCCAATACTGCTGTGCTAAGGAAAAACTCACGTAAGTGCCATTTTGGTCAAAAATTTATTTTTGGTATTAATAAACTCATGAGGAAAAGCCTCATCTAACTGTGGTGATCGAAATTAGTAATTGTGAAATAATTTATTGCAAAAAACTATGAGAGATTGCGAAAAGTATAGAAAATGTGTGAACATTTTTCGAAATTTTGGTATATCAAAGAATACATATTTGAAGTTATTGAACAGGTTCGATAAAGTTCTCACTATGTTCTCGTGATTCTGTAAACAAATACGCAATTTTATAAATAATGAGATGAAAACCAGGCGAGGACCATTTGGGTTTTTCCCCCTCCCACACAGAAAAAAAAGTTTCCTAATGTTTTCACATCTTCAATGTAGAATTCGTAGGAAGACATGCTTCTATAATTTTATCAGAATTTTATGCTTGAAAACTCATTGCAGAAAATTTTTTTTGTTTATCATGAAAATTTTTATTTTTGTTGCTTATCCAGTTGTCATTCTCATGTCATCAAATAAAAAAAAATTTGAAGCATCTCTTAAAGATCGAAATAACATCTATTCACTTATGAAAATTTTTTGTATACTGAAGAAGAATACCCAAAAAGCCAAAAAGTTCACAACTTAAAAACAGACTTTGAGACAACCTGCTTTTTCGGCTCATTAGAGACAGATGTACAATAAATGTACACACCAGGAAAAAAAATAGGGAAAAAAGAAAGACTCAACCAAAACCATCCTCAAGGTCTTTGTTTTCTCCGTCTTTTTTATACTACTGGAGACCAAAATGTTTCGAAGCCAATTTATACTTCCTCAACGAGGGTGATTTATAGGAAAAACAACAGGTATAAAATTGATAAATTGTTAGATTATAAAAATATTATTATTACCTGGAAATAAAAAACAGTCATGATAGATAGTAATTTCAGTTTTTTGGCACATATTTAATTTATTAACTAAAAATTAAAATTTTGACATAGGCGGAAAAATTCTGAATAAATCTCAAATTCAGATTTTAATTGGAAATTAATTCCCAAAAATTCTTAATTGTGACACAAAACTAAAGTCATTATATCCAGTTAATGATTCCATCCCAAATTTTGTTGTATATAAAAAGGAATAAGGAAGGACAACTGTATTAAATTTATTGTAATCCTGTACAATCTTTCTGTTCTGATTATTACCTCTGCTCTTGGTTTGAACCATTCTGTTATGTATATGCTTGTGAATAAAAGTTATAGGATAACGGTTGAAAAAGAATCTGTTTGCATAATTCAATATTCTTTTCATTGAATATAGGATGGAATAATTTAAGAGCTCTATCAATTAAATTCTTTACAACTCCTATTTTGATTTAAATGGTATAATTAGAATTAAAATTTAGTGTCCTTCACGAACAAATAGTTTTTCTGTGCCAATCAATAAAAATATAATGTTCAGTAGTTTTTTTTTAAGGTCAAATCAAGAAAATTGAATCCAACTTCTGTTTCAATTTTAACAGTGAAATATAATCTTGGATGTATACTATTAAATACATTAAGCAAAGTATCTGGATTATGTGCATGTAAAGATAATACGGAATCATCCACATATCTTGCATAAAAGTCCAATTCAAAATTAATTCTGTGTGAAACTTCATTTTCCAAATCTTCCAACACAATTTTAACAATAATTAGAGACAAGGCTCAGTCTATCGGAGTACCAAATTTTTGTTTATAGAAAGTACCATTGAATTTAAAATAAACGAAATTGAAAACATATTCAATAGCATCAAGAAATTGTTTTTTTGCAATTTTAGTGTGAAGTTTGATTGTATCCCATCTATTTTCAACAGTAAGTTTAACTCTTTCATATGAAATATCAGGAAACATGGCAATTACATCAAAGATGTTTTTTATTATTATCAAAATTTTTTTAATTCAATTTAGTTTCTCTCTTAAGGCATTCTTTGATGATGTAATCTGGTACTTGTTTATTCTAACTGTCAAGAGTCTTCCTAATATTTTCATCAAGATAATGTATTTTTGCATCGCATTCTTTTATAAGAAGATTCAAAATAGATTTTCAGAATTGATTCGTGTTCACATTAAATGTCTCTTTATTTCTTTTTCTTTTATATTCAAAGCAATCTTTCTTGTTGATATCAAAAATCTCTTTTGGAAAAACCTCATAAATCTTATATTTTATCAAGAAATCTTTCTGTAATGCAGCTAATCTTAGTTTTTTACTGATTGAAAAAAAAAATTTGTAAAGAAAGTTTCTATCTTCATCTATTAAATTTGTTGTTACTTCCCTTAATGTAATCCACGAATCATAATCCTATTATTATTTAATGTTGAAAAACACAAAAAAACGAACACTTTTGATTAAAATTGTTGTTTTTAGTTCTTTTTTTATGATAGGAAAAAAGTTCACAGAAGAACAAATGTTCAACATCAATAAGGCGTCTACAAAAAAAGATTTCGTAGCCTATTAAGTCGTTTGAAAGTCGATATAATAGCGAATAACAACAAATAACAACACTTGACAACGATCAATACAACTCTCCAGCAACAGATAATAACAACCCTTAACAACGGTCAATAACATCCCCTATCAACGGACTATGACAACCCTTAGCAACATTTAATATAACTCCCTAGCAATGGTCAATAACAAACCATAGAATCGACCAGTAACAACCGTTAGCAACGGTCAAAAACATCCGCTAGTCACGGATAATAACATTCCTTAACACTGGCAATTAACATCTCCTAGCAACAGAAAATGACAACCCTTAGCAATGATCATTACAACTCCATAGCAACGGATAAGAACAATCCTTAGCAACAGTCAATAACAACCCTTAGCAGCGAACAGTGACATCCCTTAGCAACTCTTAATAACAATCCTTAGGAACGATTAATAAAACTCCTTAGCAATAGTCAATAACAATCGTTAGCGACAAATGAGTAAGAGTAGGTGACATACGCCTACAAAGAAGGGTTTCGTAGCCTATTTAATATAGTATTTAAAATGTTCAATTTCTCCACTCTCCCGCCCTCACTTTCCCTTATTTCCCACCCCACCCCTCATTTCCTCTGATATCCCCACACTGTCCTCCCAACTCTCACTTCTTCTCATTCCCCGTCCCCTCCCGTGAAAAATTCACGACAAACGGACGGACACCCGACCGAAACTATAAGGGTACCTGCCCTGGGCTACGAAACCCTAAAAATTAGAAAAAGTAGGTGACATGCGCCTACTTAAAAAGGGTTGCGTAGCCTATTTTATATATTATCAAAAATTTTTAACTTCTCCCCTCTCCCGCTTCACTTCCCCTCATTTACACTCCACACCCCACCCCTCACTGCACCTCATTTTCCATCCCCACTCCTCATTTCCTTTAATTTCCCCACACTTCCCCTCATTTTTCCACACTTCTCCAACCCTCATTTACCGTCTCATCCCCCACTTTCCCCCACCCCTCCACACGTTTCCCTCCATTACCCCTCATTTCCTGTTACTTCCCCAACTTCACTTCAGTTTTCCTCCCAACCCTAAATTCCCCTCATTTCCCCTCCCATTCCGCGAAAAATGTGCGACGGACGGATGAACACCCGACCAAAACTATAATGGTTTTGCCCGGGGCTAGGAAATCCGAAAAATTATTCAATATTTGCTCATCTTTCTGAACAATATTTTTTATTTATCAAAAAAGAAACAACTGAAAAATTTTTGTACTGGAAAATTAACAACTTCTGTTTCCGAATTCTTTTGAGCTAAAGTTCTTGAACTTCTAATAGCAAGTATTTTTAAATCAAAACTGTTTAACTTTAATTCTTGAATTCAAAATTAGTTCTAAGAGGGGGGGAAGGTATTAAAGTTTTTTTTTACTTTTTTCTCATATGAATGTACAACATCTCAAGAAAATTGTTTCAAAGTTTGAAACCGATCGGAGCAAAACTAACAGAGATATGGAGTTTTAAGTGTCCGTTGCTCCCCCTCGGTTTCGTATTCCTGTCTGACAACAAAAAACTTCAAAGCGTTTTTCCGATTTTTTTAGCAAAAATCGGTTTTTTGACTTCCAAGTGTTACCAAAAATTCAAAAATCAATTTAAAAAATCAACAGCGTTACCTTAAGAAACTTATAAACTAATAAAAACATTTTGATTTTTTTTAATTAAATAAACTAGCATTGTCTGTAGCGTGAAAAAAATTCTTGAAAATATGCTTTTTTTCACTGAATAACCACCCACCCCCTAAGGCCATGTGACGTAACGTCAAAAATTTTTTTTCACACTTTTCTTAAACCAACTTACGTTCAGACGAAACGCAATATCGAGTTGAAAGTTTCGGAAACTAAATAAAAAGCACTAAGGAACGTTTGCCTGGTCCAAATTTTTATAATTATAAAAAAAAGCAAAAAAAAATTATTCAGAAAAAAAGTTTTTTTTTAAATTATAAAAATTGAGGACCAGACATACGTTCCTTAATGCTTTTTATTTAGTTTTCGAAATTTGCAACTCAATATTGCGTTTCGTGTAAACGTAAGTTGGTTTAAAAAAATGTGAAAATTTTTTTTGAGGTTACGCTCACATGGCCTTAATCCTCAAATTCAAAATTGTAACATTTTAAATGCTTCAATCTAAAAATGACCGAAAGATTTGAAGAATTGGTGTTCATCTGGAGTATATTCCATTCGGAATGGTTTTAATTTAAGTTTGAAATTTCCTAATTAAACATATTTTTTCTGTAATTCGCGAAAAAGTGCTGGTTTTTCCACCTGTTTTCTGTGTAAACAGTGACCGATTTTATTGTCGATGACGTGGCGCATGCGCAGTGTCGACCTTTCTAGGCAACAGTGAAAAAAGTAGACGGACACAGTGAAAAAAGTAGACGGACGCAGCGAAAAAAGTGACGCACAGTGAAAA
>JAUMHM010000078.1:41006678-41018739 GCA_032362435.1 Melikaiella ostensackeni | reverse complement strand
CAAGCAGATATCATGCGAAAAACTGCAAATGATGAAATTGTGCAGTCCTTACTGAAGAAAATTGTCATCTCGACTTCACCAAAAAATTGCATAAGGTACTTAATGAAATACAGGAATGTTACATGTATTATGGTTGACACACAAGCATCTTCTATTATTAATGAAGTCAAGAATGAAAATCCGGAAATAAAAGTTTCTAACCTCTGTCTGCGACCTAACTTGGCTAGCATGATTTTACGGCCAGGTTCGCCTTTTGTTCTGAGAGTTGATCAAGTCTTAGCAAGATTAGCTCAAGCCGGACTGATTAAAAAATGGTATGAAATAAATTTTGAGAAAAAATCAGAGAAACCAAGCATCGAGAACCTAGGACAGCAAACATATCTTTCGATGTCTCTTCTTGTCATTTCACTTATAGGTTATTCGACTGCACTGGTTGTCTTTTTATGCGAACTGTTATTTTATTACCATGTAAGAAAGAATGTTTGAAGTTCAATTTAAGTTTCAGGATATCAAATCGTTTTTACAGGTTTTGATGGAAATTTCTAAATCAAGACGTATTCAAATGTTGATAACCATTGGCAACGAGATTTCAATCGTTTTAATTTAATAGGCTTTGGATATTAAGATAATGAACATGTTCTTCTATAGGATTGAGTAAATATTTGTTTGGTCAATTATAATAAAATAAAATACTTAAATAAAAAGATGTAGTCTATTCGAATATACATTTTCCCCGTTTGAAGTTTATATTCGCGATCTAGTAATTTTCTGAAATATATATTTTTTTCCTAATCAGGCTCCTAAAACAAGTACCTAACTTTTGATAAACAATTGGAGATGCGTGAACCCAAAAGTCATGCTACTGGGACTTTAATAATATTTCGAAATCCTTCATATCATATTTGTAAATATGATTATGTGAAGACTTTAAGACATTGTTGCTCTCGCATAAAAAAATATGTACTTACGAACATTTTTCCATCTTTCATCATAAATTTAGGACAAAATGAGACCTGAAATTTAAAATTCGAAGTGCTTGATTGACTCCTCGATACCGATCGAGCTTTACTCCATGCCAATTTTAACACTTTAGTCATGAATACATGGCATTAAGGTGAGGATTATAGTAGCGAATAAGCGGCTGGAGCGGATCTCGCCCCCTCTTGTTGTAATTTATGCTAATCATCACTCGAAACCATCGTTGAGATGGAGACCTACGAATTCTGAGTTACTGGACCTCGTAATGATTGCTAGATCTTATTTCACTTCAACCGTAAATAATGATAGCGTCTGTCCAAGAAGATAGAAACCAAGGTTTCGAAAAACATGCACTTTTTATCGAAACTTTTTATCATTGAGAAAATGGTAATAAAGTACTATATTCAGGTAAATATCGTCAATTTATGCTTTAAAATATGTACTACTTAGTTTACAATTTTTCCTTTATACCAAGTTAAAGAAATTTGAGATTATTAACTGAATTTGAAGTTTCTTCAATATCCTAGGACCTTGAATATTCAGCTTTCTTGAGAACGCTCGCTTCTTCTCGCAAATAGCCGCGCAGATTTCACCATTCCAACAAGCATCTCCAGTCCTGTTTCCTTCAGCCGCAGTACCGCATACTTCAGATGCACTCTTGAAGATGCTCTCGTGTAGTATTATCCATGCATCCTCTACATTTTTATTGCCTAATTCACGACACAATATTTGTAATTCTTATTTCTGCAAATCCTCTATTTTGACTCGCGTCTGCTTTGACTTATTATTAATTCTTCCTCTCCTCCATCCTTGACCTAGGTTTATTTTTGAAACTATCAGGTAGTGATCTGTTCCACATTCAGAACCTCTCATAACACTTGTATTTCTTACTAGCCCTCTCAGTCTCTCATCCTCTACGAAAAAGTTAATCATACTGTGAATTTTTCGTTTGCACCAAGTATACATGTGAATCATTTTAGGCCTGAACCAGGTATTTGTAATAAACAAGCCTTTTTCTAAGCATAAGCTAATCAATTTCTCCCCATTACCGTTCGTTTTTGTTTCCCCGAAATTACCAAATATCCTGTTGATACCTTCGCGTTGCACACCAACCCAGCTAGCTATTCCTATCTCCGAGTAGAATGATTCTTTCACCAGAATCGCAAGTACCTATAATAACATTAAACTAGTCCCAAAAGGTGTCTTTTACATCACTACTGTCACCATCAAGTGCAGCGTAGTACGTTGTAATGAATAGCCTTCTGATTCGCACTTTCATTCTAACCCATAATAATCTAGGAGACACACATTCATACTTTTTGATATGCTGTTTTTCTCTCTACTTCATGATCAGAGCGACTCCTTGGCTACCATGTGAATCATTATCTACTTCCGACCAAAATGTCGAGTCCATTTTCTATCTTCCTTATCTCACAACCCTTCTTCTTTGTTTCCGGTACACATGTGATAAGAATTTTCAATACTGAATAAGACTTGACAAGCTTACAAATTTACATAAATTCCCATTAAGCTCCAAAATTTTCCAAGATTTCCGAAAGCTTCAAGCATTTTCATAAATTTCCACAAATTTCCAAAAGCTTTAAACATTCCGAAACATCTGCATCAATTATTAAAAATTTCTATAAGGTTCAAAGAGTTTCAAACATTTCCAAAATTCCCACGAGTTTCCAAAAGTTCCCAGAATTTGCATCCATTTTCTGAAATTTTCACAACTGTTCCAATTTTTGCATAAATTTTCAAAACTTTCCACAAATTTTATTGTCGTTGCACGAAACTTGTCATAGTTTACTGAGCCTCGCGACTAATATTTTGAAACTGGAACCTTTATAGTAATCTTTTTCATGAAATAATTTCTGCAAAGAATTTAAAAATGAATTTGGTTTATTAATTGAAATACAGAATCACAAAAAGATTGCAACATAATGACAGCTTCAGGTGGTTTTGAATCGAACGTTATTTTTATGCAGCTGAAGAACGCAGGAGGGACGATAGGAGATGACGATCATTCGACTTTGATAGAAATTGTGCCTCATCCAAAGCGGGTCCCTTAATGGTCGAAGGCTACGGACCGCAAAAAGTAATGTATGAAATTCATAATGGCGGGCGGCTCCTTTCAGGCAGGCTTTGAATTGCCTTTTAGAATCGGTGACCGTTGAATATGAAAATGAAATCTATTAGAAACTGCTCCCAGATGAAGGGTGGCACTCCCACAGTAGTGGTTAAGTTTGCAAATTTCAAAAATGCAAATCTACTCTACATTTCACCTCGCTTTTTTGACATACAAATTGTTGCCCTAATTGGAATGAATTTTTATAACTTTAACCTTTCTTTTACAAGTAATGTAATTTGGGATCTCAAGCTTGGTTTTTGGTATTTTTATCTTTTTTCTCTAAGGGACCATCCATAAATTACGTAACAGATTTTTAGGGGGAGGGGAGGGGGTTGAAAAAATGTTACGATCTGTTACATGAGGGATTCGATACTGTTACATAATATTTTAAACAAATGAATCCCATATGAAATGCATGCATCCAAAATTATAGTATAACGTTAAAGTTTTGTAATTACAATAAAAGATTGTAATAATGTTATAAAGACTCCAATATCGGTATAAATAGGCTAGTATCTTGATTTATTCTTCATCATTCTGTAGAGAAATATGTATAAAAATCAAGCTTTTTCACAATTTTTGAATCTACTGCTATCCCTCAAAATTATTAAACTTTTTTTACTTTATCGGGGTTTATTGCGATCGTAATCGTTGCAAAAAAATTTTAGTTTATTTAAGTTCACGCTCAACTTGTCGAAAAATCTATAAAAATGCATAACCAAATCTACGAGTTTTTATAGTAAATAGCCCTATTTAGTGAAACAGTAAAAAAAAATATGAAGCCGAAAACACTGAAACATTTGAAAATTAATCTTTTGAAGCTAACAAGCTAAAAATAAGTAATAATAAAGTATTAATAATAAAGCTAACAATAAGTAATAATCATTTCAATTTGGAAGAGTTCAATATCGAAATATTCGTAAATTTAAGCGCTTAAAATTGCAAAATTATTGAAACAGAAGTCTAGAAAAGTGAAATTTTATCTGAAACTTTTTAATTTCAATAGCAAACTCAAAAAATTTAATAACTTTTCCAACTGATCGATTTAATTTAATCAATTCTAAAGCAGTCAAAAATTAAATAATCTCAAATGGTAAACGTTAAAAATAAAAAAATTTAATTTCGGAAGAGTCTGTATTAAAATTTCTATAAAAAATTGTACAATTTTTTATGAAAAAATGATAAAAGGATTACTTTCTAATTATAACTAAAGAAGTTGAAGAAACTAAAAAATAAATTGAGACTGGAAAAACTGAACAATCTTAAATTTAAAATTTTAAAAAGTGACCAAGAACAAATTCTAAAGCCTAAAAACGATGCAATTTCTAATTTCAGCTCTTAAAGAGAAACAATTTTAATTTTGAATCGATTCATACTAAAAAAATTTCAAATTATGAGCGCATAAAATTGAAACATTGGAAATCATACACAATTTGAAAAATAGATTCTTAAAAATGGAAAAACTGAACCACCTTATATATGAAATATCAAAAAGTGCCTAACAATAAATTTTAAAGCTTAAAATGATACAATATTAAATTTCAGCTTTTGAAGACAAACAATTTAAATTTGGAATCGGTTAATGCTGAAAGAATTTCAATTTTTAAGGGCATCAAATTAATACAGGGAAAATTGAACACAATTTAGTTAAATAATAATTGAAAAATTAGATTTTTGTGAACAACACAAACAGGCCTTCAGAATACAACAATTATATTCACATTTACATAAAATTTTTATATTGATGAAATAAAAATTGTATGCCTTAGAATGAACAGAAATTATAAAGCCCGAAAAGTAAATAATTATTGATTAAAATTTCATAAGTTTTTAAATAATATTTGCAAATTTGAAGCAATTCTAATTATCGATTTCCAGTATTTGCAACTACACAATTTTAATATGAAAATTTATCAAAAGTATTTGAAACTGGAATCGTTTGATGTACAACAATATGTTTTAAAAATTCATTTTTGAATTACGTACAAAATGAAACTGTCATAAAAGTTTAAGAAAATTAAAAATTGAGACTTTAAGTGTAGAAAATGCCAATATTGAAGAGTTCAATATGGATTTTTTTTAAATTATACGCTTTTTATGGGAGCATTACAAATTGGATCATTCCTACCTGAAATACTAAAATTTCGAGAATATTGAAATTTATTATGCAAAATTGAACTACAGGTTCAAAATTAGATATTTTAAACTTGCAGGTCCGAAAAATTGACGAATTTTAAGTTTGAAGCCCCTGAAGTTACGAAAATAATATGAAAGCTTTTGGAATTGAAAAGAAATTGTATAATTTCAATGTAAGAATTTATGGGTGATTTCAATTTGAGATAAATAAGAAATATGATGAATTGTGGAGAATTTTAAATCAATTATTTGAAAATTTCTTATGTCAAGTCCACGATTTCTGATCTTCGAATTTTCCAAAAATTTTGTTGCAATTTCAATCTTCCATCAAGGAGCGCCAAGTTGATACAAAGTATTACATATTTCGAATATAACAAAAACGTAAACTAATTTCAGGAATATTTCATAATGTTCCAAAAGTTTTTTAAAATTCAAATTAAATTAAAATTTTTTTTCAAATTTTAGAAATGAATGAAAATTTGTCTTTATCACCAATCCTTATTGTTGATTCAATAAAAATATTTAAACTTTATTTATTTTTAACTGATGTATGTATGTCCGCGAATTTCTGGGTAACCAATGAACCAATTTTCATGAAAGTTTTTTGGAATGAATAGCCTTGCTTAGAGGAAGATTTTAGATGAACTTAAAGGAGGGAGAAAAATATATATAATAAAGAAAACGGCTTTGAAAGAGCACTAAACAATCAAAAATAATTTCTCAAATGCAAGAGTATAAGTAATTATAAAGTTGGTGCCAGAAGCAACTATCAAACTTAGGCGCTGAACTCAGAATTACTCATACTTTTTCATTTGGGGAATTATTTTTTACGCCTTAGCGCTTTTCTGAAGTCAGTTTTTCATTTTTTTATATTCAATTACTTGTATATACATTAAATATTCATGATTAGACATGACTTGTGCGTGTCTTCCAATTTAGAAAAAAAATCATTTCAAATTCGAAATTCCGAAAATTCCGAAAACGAAATTCAGTAACAAAATCTCTGATTTTTATTGAAGATTGGTGTGCGGTGTTGTCACATATTTTTATTTAAAGACTTCTTGATTATAAAAACGCATCCATCACAATTAATAACGGACTTTTTGGAAGCTACAATTTTTTAAAGTTTTTTAGTGTCTTCTTGCAATCAAGAACAGTCATGCAAAACTACATATATGTAATTTTGAGTAAATAAGAGAAAGATTAAGAATACCAATCATAATTTATTCATGAAAAGAAAAACTAATTAGAGTGATTAGTTAGTTCGATAAAATAAGTAGGACTTGGATTATGAATATTTAATTATAAGAAGAAAGAAATATTTTTGTATTCGATTTTCTCTTAATTCAGTCCTTACAAATTTTTACCGAATATAAGTTCTCATTTGTATTCTTAAGTTTTAACTCGTTCAACGAAAGTTGAAAAAAAGATGTTTTTAAGACGTACCCGAATGATGACTCGGCCAAATATGGTCATCCGAGAAAATCGGTGAACTAAATATGTCAGCTTTTAGTGTTATGGTCCAGGCAAACCTAAGAATTACCAGAAGATTAAAGCGTTCTTTTAATGGCGCTTTCAGACATTTCAGAATATATTCCATTCCATAAAAAGTTCTCCTTCTGATTTTGTACGATAATTGTAGGACTTTATGTTAAAATCCCTTTTAAAAAACCTAGTTTAAGAAGAAGAAAAAATTATTTCTTTTATGTCATTAGTCATCGAAGGATGATTTTGAATCCTTTATATAATTTTAAATCCTTTATATTATTTTAAATCCATAATGAAATTATCTAACAAGAATTAAATGTTCTACAAACAATTATAAAAATTATCTGATTTGAAGTCAACAGTGCCTTTCGACTGAACTTGATATGTAAATATGCAATTTCTAGCCAATGCACGAATAAAATAATATGCAACATTATCATTAAATCTTGTCTTCAGAAACTTCCGCGAAGGATGTTAATAAAATGTTTTACCTAGCATTATGAAAATGAGAACAGATCTCTATTTTGTCGGCATTGATAAAAAGGTCCTTTAAACGGGCATTTTGTTCCAGGAACCTAAAATTAGTCAGGCGCTATTCGCGAATTGCAAAACATTTTTGAACCCGTAATTTTGATATAGTTAAAGTTATTAAGGACCTAAACTCCAAATTGGTCTTTTGTCCCTACCTTTTATTATTTTGTCATTTACATAACTGGAGAGATATAAAACGTACATTTTACGTCTTTTTTATTATCTTTTAATTCTCTGCAATTTGCCCATTTTGCCCGAACCAAAATTAGCCACATATTGTCTTCTTTTATTTTGTCATCATTTTAGAGTCTATAAAAAAATTCTATTGAAGTAGAAGAAAACAATTTATAACGTCTCGCCTTTTTTTGTCGACAAGCGACCATTAAGGACCCTTCTTACTATAGACCCTAAGATTTTTTTCTATTGGTAGAAGTTTACATTTTGACGGTGGGTGTTGTAAAGTGTAAAAATGATCAAAACGAAGGGAGGGAAGCACTTTTTTTCTTGTGTCAACGTATTAGCCATCTAATTAAACAAATATGCTATATTCGTCCAATATGAAAAAATGTTAAGGAAAAAAAAAGATGGCAGGTGGGCCAACGATTTGCGAGCTTGAAAACGACACAACGTTCCCCTTTGACAAGTTTGGGATGATGTAGGGATTCTTATGGCGTCACCCTCCGCTTGATTTTTCAGCAAGATTCGCCTCGACTCATATACCTGGCGAAGTAAAAAGACATTAGATTTACATACCCCTATGGGGTCGTTTTACACTTCGGGTTAAGTATTCAGATTGGGTTCTGACCCCGTAAAGTTTTCATCCCTGTCGCGGTTTTATGGTAGCTTAGAGAATAATGCACCCCTATTCACTATAATGCAGAATCGGACTATAAAGTCGAATGCATTTTATGATGTGCTATTTTATATTTAATGAAAAATTTTTACATTTTCAGAAGAGTATATACTTAAATTGCTACCAGAGGATTGCTGGATAGGATAAAACACATAGAATACAGGAAAGAGTCGAGGAATTGGTAAAAATTTCTAGAGTTTTATCATTAATGCTTATTAATTTGTTGTTTATTATTTCATTAATTATTAAAATTCCTTCTCTGTATTCGTCTATACTTCCTCCCTTTTACGGGCTTAAGACTCTTTTTTACAGAACCATTAAATGTTTTCTTATCGACAATCCTTACGTGCTACCTTACCGTTTCCGTTTCCTCTTACCACTACCAATCTAAAAATCGTAGCTTCATTCCACAAACTTCATTATTCTCTTTCTTTAGGAGTCATTTTTTGGCTTTTCTCTCTCCCTCTTTCTCCTAACTCTTTCGGTTTCTTCATCTATTCCTTACCCTGGCCATTCCCATTCAAAATCCTCTTCCTTTTCTCTTCCATACTCTCCCCTCCATCTTCGTCACCTCTACACCTCTCTAACACATGCAACCATCATTCCACACCTACATACTCTACACAGATTTTCTTCTTCATCCATCAAATATCTACATGCTCATACCCCCTCTCCCATTCTGAATCTTACCACTCTATTCCATTCGCTCTCATTTATAATCTTTTTTAGGTACTCCGGCCCCCCTCCCTCTTATTCATCCTTCCTTAATTATCCTCAATCATTCCTTCCTCTTCTTCCCCTGTTTATCACTTCCCATTCCCTCCATTCCTTCACCGCCTTTTCCACCTTTTTCGTGTTCACTTCTTTCTCCCTCTTTCTTTTT
This sequence comes from Melikaiella ostensackeni, assembly GCA_032362435.1. Taxonomy (NCBI): domain Eukaryota; kingdom Metazoa; phylum Arthropoda; class Insecta; order Hymenoptera; family Cynipidae; genus Melikaiella; species Melikaiella ostensackeni. Next base: position 41,009,739 of record JAUMHM010000078.1, on the reverse strand, counting down.
TCACTCCAGATGCTTTTGTGATCTTCTTTCCTGTTGAGTTCTTATTTCTCCATTTTCCATTTCCTCCATTTTCTCACACTCTCTTTCATCCCGTACTTTTCCTGCACTCGACGTTCCACCAACCTCTCATAACCCCCTCTTAAACTTTTGATCTTACCTCCTCCTTTACCTTATCAATCACTCTTTTAAGTTTTTGTATCAGCGCGTCTTCTACATACTCCCTACCTCCTCGTTTTTCATTTTTGCTCTAAATTCTCTTAACTTACCTTCCCCCAACTGCCCATTTTCAATTTTCTTTCCTCCACTCGTTTCTTCTTCCCCCTTCCACGCCTTGGTCATCCACATCTCAATGTCGGTATCATCAGAAAGTGCTTGAAGCCTATCTCATTGTCCACTTCCATTCTAACCATCAGCTTCCTCATTCTTTCTTCTGTCTGAATTTAATCTATTACGATGTACCCTTTACCTGTGAATTTCACTTCCCCCTCTTCATCTCCCCTGGTATTGCTGTTACAAATATATCATCCCACCTCTACCAACAAGTTTAGAAGCCTCCTGCCCTCCCGATCCGATTCTTCATGTTTCAAGTTTCTTAAGAAGACCTTCTTTCGTCTCTTACCTCTCCCCCTCTTCCCCCGGTTGATGTATTCAGGTCCACCCTTATCAGCACCAAACTCTTCTCTTCTTTCCTCTATCCATTTCCTTATCATTATCCATCCTCTCTCTTCTCCTCTTCTCCTATACATGCATACAACAGCTACAATCACTTCTCCTACATTTCTTCTTCTCACCATTGTTCCGTCCTTTTCTTCCGTATACTTTTCCTTTTCTTCCTCTACCACCATTCCCCTCCTCACCCCAGACGCCATGCCACCTATACCTCTCCGTTTTGCGTGATTTTTTCTCGCTGCTCTCATCTTTCACACATCTCCTTTTGGTTATATTCTTTTATGCCTTCCCACTCCTTCTCATCCACCTACGTTTCGCTCATCATTATCACAACCCACTTTTGCAATTCACCCCAGAATCCTCTCTCCTTGTTTTTTAATCCTGATACATTTCAAAATGCTACGTTTACATCTCTCTTTTTGCATTCCTCTCCTTTCTTCCTTGCGTTAAATTTTTCTTGTTTATAAGCCCCATCGTAGCACCTGTAATCTCACTATCCTCTCCTCTCTTCCTCTCATTCATCTCCCGTTATCTGTTCTCCCTTAAGTCTCCTAAATCTTCCTTCCAAATCCAGATCTCTCCGATTACCCATATCCTGTCTCTCCCAATCCTTACCCTACCAGCTTTATTCCTCTCACTCCATGCCTTCCGATCGACAAACCACTTTATTTTTCTCTCCAACTGCATCAGATTTTCTTGTGGGTTGATTTAGAACCAATCAATTCAGACTATTCCATTTTTCAAAGAGAAAAAAATATGATAATCCAAACCAATAATACATTTCTAAAGAGTTGCTAACTTCATCAAATCTTTAAAAATATATTTAAGAAAAATAGATACCTTTTAGTAAATTGAGTTAATCATTAAAACCTCAATTAAAAGAAATCTTAATTATTCATAGGCAATCCTGCAGATTGGAACCAATCTTTGTTTAATGTCTCTCTTTTAAAATTTCTTAAAGATCCAAATAAAATCTATTTTCTTATGAAAACTTTTCGTGTACTGAAAAAAAAACCAAAAAGTTCACAATTCAAAAATAAACTTTGAGACTACCTCAACGCCTCCATTCCATACTGCTCCACGTCGCTTTTGGGTGCTGTACCGCTCCTCGTCACATTTAGCCACTGTATCGCTCCACGTCGTGTTCAGTCTCTATACCGCTCTAGGTCTGTTTTACCAAGTTTTCAGGAGAGCCGATTAAAGATTCAAATACATACCAAAATTCATAAATAATGTCAAGAATTATGAAAATGGTTGTAGCAAATTTCTCAGGTTCTGGCCTATAAATTTACGTAATTGACATCATACATTTAGAATCTCTTAAAAACCTTCAAAATTTGATGAAACCTTCAAATCATATAAAATTCTTCTAACCAGAGAAGATGATTTTAACAAGATAGTTGAAGTTTCAACAAAAAAATTAAATTTTTAAGAAAATAGTTCAATTTTTAACCGAATAGTTGAATTTTCAACTTACAAAGATGCATTTTCAATCAAATGCTCGAATTTCCAGAGAAAAAAGATTGAAATTCAATTGAAAACAGTTGCATTTCCAACCAAATAATTGAATATTCTAGCTTGAAAGATCAATTTTCTATCAGACAGTTGAGTTTTCAACCAAAAATGGCATAGTTAAATTTTCAACAAAGAAGACTAGTTTGATATCCAAGAAGACTGATTTTCAACAAAATACATGAATTTCCAACCAAAAAAGATAAATTTTTTACCAAATCGTTAAATTTTCAACCAAAAAGATTAATTTTTACCACGAAAATTAATGCTCCTCGAAAAAGGCTAATAATCTTTAAAACTGTTGAAATTGTCAACCCAAAAAATATGAATTTTCAACAGAAAGGCTAATTTTGGACCAATTACTTGAGTTTTCCAAAAAAGAAGTTCAATTTTTAGCCAAACAGTTGAATTTTCTACCAAAATAATATAATTTTCGACTGCTAAGTCCCTTCAAATAATTCAAATTTTATAAAATTCTTTGAACTCCCTTGTAGTGATTAAAATGCTATGAAATTCTTTACAATTCCTTTACGCATCCTTTAAAAGCTCATGAAACATTTAAGTCCTATAAAATGCACTCAAATTTCTTGAATTCCTTTCAAATGTTTGCAACCCCGTCAAATCCCTTGAAACCCCATAAAATTGTTTAAAAATCCCTCAAATACTTTGAAATGGTAGAAAACCTTTGAATCCTATATGATATTCTTCGAGATCTCTTGAAATTTACTCAAATTTCTTGAGGTTCAACAATTTCATTTAAAACCTCTTGAAAACCTTTTTCTAGAATTCTCGGAATAGTGCTAGTTTTTCCACCTGTTTTCTGTGTAAAAAGTGACCGATTTGTTGTCGATGACGTGGCACATGCGCAGTGTCGACCTTT
>JAUMHM010000078.1:40995585-41006578 GCA_032362435.1 Melikaiella ostensackeni | reverse complement strand
ATGAACTTTTTTAAATTGAAAAAAAATAGTTTTGGACGAAAAAAGGCGAATTCTGAACAAAAAACGAAATAGTTGATATTTCATGAGAAATATTTTCATTTCGAATCAAAAACAGTTACATTCAATCAAAAAACAGTTCTTCAGGAAAATATTTGATTTTGCAGTCAAGACAGAAAAAATCAACCAGACTGTTGAAGTTACAAGCCAAAAGGGCGAATTTTCAATAAAAAAGTCGATTTTCAACCAAATTATAAAATTTCTATCTATAAAAGTTTAATCCTCAATGAAAAATGTAATATTTTAAATTTCAACCGAAATGGACGAATTTTCAACAAAATAGTTAAATTTGAAACCAAAAAGATAAATTTTCTACCAAGGACATAATTTTTTACCAAAAAAAACGAATTTTAAACAAAATACATGAATTTTCAACTAAAAAAGATCAATTTTCAACTAAAAAAGATCATTTTTCAACCAAAAGTGGGATAGTTAAATTCCTGATTGAAAAATTTAGTTATTAACGGAAAAATATGAATACTTGATAAAAAAATGTAATAGTTGGAATTTCAACCCAAAAACAGTTTAATTTTAAATCAAAAACAGTTACATTCAACCAAAAAAATAAATTTCATCAAAATATGTAGTTAAATTTTCAGTCAAGAGAAAAATAAATACAGTCAGATTATTAAAATTTCAAGTCAAAAAGGCAAGTTTTCAACAAAAAAGTTGACTTTCAACCCAATAATAAAATTTTTATCGAAAACGATGAATTCTCAATGCATAATGTAATAGATGAAAATTTCAACCAAAAAAGACGATTTTTTAATAAGATTGTTTAATTTGAAACAAAAGAGATGATTTTTCAAGAAAGTAATTAAATATGAAACCAAAGAGATAAATGATCTACCAATAACATAATTTTCACAAAAAAAAGACGAATTTTAAACAAAATACATGAATTTTCAGCTACAGAAAATCAATTTTCAACAAAATAGTGCAATTGAAACCAAAGAGATGAAGTTTTAACCAAAAGGATTAATTTTTTACCAGGAAAAAAGACGATTTTCAAACAAAATATATGAATTTTGAACTAAAAAAGATCAATTTTCAACCGAATATGTCATAATTTTTGATGAAAAAAATTTATTTTCAACAAAAAAAGAAGAATCCTCAACTAAAAATGTAATAGTTAATATATTTCAACCAAAAAAAGGTTCAATATTAAATCAAAAACAGTTTCATTCAACCAAAAAGCTAATTTTCAACAAAACAGTTGAGTTTTCAACCGAATGAAATGATTTTCTTCCAAAATCGTTCAATTTCGAACGAAATGATTAGATTTTCGAACAAATAATAAAATTTTTAAGCCAAAATGATTAATTCTCAACTAAAATGATAAATAAAATAACTGGAATAGTTGGATTTCCGGTTGCAATCATTCATTATCAGCCAAAGAGAAATGAATATTTAACTCTGAAATTATTTTTTTATTTCTTTCTGAGTGTTTTTATAGAATTTAGGAAATTGTTAATCCCAGGTAGGAGAAAAATTTCAGTTTTCCTATATTGGGTTATAAATCTCTATGGCTATCTGCTGCCACAATTTGAATAGTAAAAATGAAAAAAATGGTTGGAAAAGCAATAAAATTGATTGATTGTTGTAAAAAAAACTTGTCAACTACATTTCGAAAGTAACTAAAAAAGTAAAAATTTTTACAGTTACTGTCACTAAAAAAAATGTAACTAGTTACCAATTCCTTACTTATTTACAAAAGTAATTTCGTTACCACTATCGTTACCAAAATTTCGAGCAAGGATGTAAAAAATTTTAAGTCATTTTTTTTATTTTGCCAGATTAAAAAAAAATTTTAGGAACAATTCGAATTATTCCAAAAGATATTTAGAAGTTCTGAAAAAAATCGAAAAATTATTGACAGTTTGGTAATATTTTAAAACATTCTAAGTAAATTATCTATTGTTTTAGATTTCGAAATAAAATTTGCACGCTTTTTGAGAATTTCGATAGGTTTCAAGAAAATAAGAAAATTTTCGTAACATTTCTCCGGAAATTGTAATGTTTTTTTATTCTGACTAATGCATCTCGAAAGATGAAATTGAAAGAAATGAAACATTCGAAAACATTTTGAAGAGAATTATAAAATTTTCTGCAGATTAATGAGCGAATTTATTTATTTTTAAAATTTTTTCCCATTGGAAATATTCTTAATTGGGTTAGTATTCGCAATTGGGTTTCGATTTTCTTAGGATCCGCTCTGCAAATGTATCTTGAAGACGTTGAGACGGCCCTACTACGTTCAATCACATACGTGTCGGGCATTTGGATTGCTTCTCGAATTATTTTTGTCATAGAATAGAATAGAATAGAATAGAATAGAATTTAGGACGTTTTGCCCTCTAACTATCGACAATTTTTTTTTAGGATAAAAGTGAACATATGGTTGAATTCGGAAGACTTTAAGCTTTCAGTCGCTCCTTTGAGACATTCCAGAGATTTTTTTTGTGCGAGTTACAACCAATAGAATTGAGGGGCCTCGACATTTAGCCCCGACTTTAGTTACAGTAACTAGTTAAAAGGAACTAGTTACCTACTTCCTATCACTGATAGGTACATATCTAATAAGAAGATAAAAAGCTTTATAAGAAGGAGTGAATTTTCTATATGAAGAAATACTAATCCATCAGTATTAGCAGTAGATTTGTTCTGAGATACATGAAAAATTACTAAATAATATGAAATTTGAGACGTCAAAGTGTATTTATGGGATCAGCTTGATCGGCTTTGGAATATTCTCCAGTGATTTGAATCACAATGTGCCATCATAGAATTAGACGGGTCGCCTTTTAGGGATCGTTTCGTATTCTTATGTAAATATTTAATCACACCATCCAGTCACAACATTAGGAAGATTTAACGATTCATTGCACATCACCTGACTTATCACTCATTTCAAATGAAATATGTATATGCAACCACATTGACACCGAAAATCGCCTCAGGAATCATTTTTTATTCCAAATTTTGTTTACATCAGACCCTGACAGGTGAAATGAGTCTTGAATAGGCTTAATTTAACTCCTTATATAAACTTATCTAATATTTTATTGAAAAAACCTTCAATTATCTGGAATATTATCTAATATATTATTAATTTGATAAAGTGACATGGAATATTACAGGGTGTCTACTAGGGTGGTCCAAAAAACGTTTTTCAAGCTGAAGGTTTTTTAATTCAAATTAAATTTTATTGTTGTTGATATAGCAACTATTACATGTTTTCTTTGAGAATTCATCTTTTTTGGTTGAAAAATTATTTATACTTGGTTTGAAGTTGAACCACTCTGTGAAAAATTCATTCTTTTTTTGGTCGAAGATTCATCATTTTAGTTGAAAAATCAACTATTTGGTTGTAAATTAACCTTTTAGTTGAAAATTCATATTTTCGGGTTGGAAATTCAACTACTTTATAGAAAATTCGCGCTTTTGACTTAAAAATTCAACAGTCTGGTAGAAAATTAAACTATTGGTTGAAAATGAATTTTTTTGTTTCATGTCCATACTTTCGGGATAGAGAGATTTAGAGAGCAAATTGGACTATTTGGTTGAAAATTAGTTTTTTTGTTGAAAAATCATATTTTTGAGTTGAAAATTTCAACTGTTTTATAAATTATTGGCCTTTTTGAGAGAACATTAATCTTCGTGGTAAAAATTAATCTTCTTGGTTAAAAATTCTACTATTTGGTAGAAAATTAGTTTCTTTGTTGAAAAATCATTATTTTGGGTTGACAATTTCAACTGTTTAATAATTTCATAGCCCTTTTGGAAGAACATTAAGCTTCGTGGTGAAAAGTAATCTTTTCGGTTGAAAATTTAACGATTTGGTTAAAAAATTATTTTTGTTGGTTGAAAATTCTACTATATAGTTGAAAGTTAAACTACTTTGTTAAAAATTCATTTCTATTGAAGATTCATTTCTTTTGTTGAAAATTCAACTATTTGGTAGAAAATTCATGTATTTTGTTGAAAATCAGTCTTTTTGTATAAAAAATTCAACTATTTGGTTGAAAATGTAACTGTTTTTAATTAATTTTAATCTTTTTTCTTTGAAAAATCGACCAATTCATTGAAAATGAATCTTTGTAGGTTGAAAATTCAACTATCTGGTTAAAAATTCAACTATTTTGTTCAAAATTTAATTATTTTGTTAACATTTCAACGATCTTGTTAAAATCATCTTTTCTGGTTAGAAGTTCAACTATTTTGTTGAAAATTTGCCCCTTTTTCAAAAGATCAACTATTTGGATGTTAATGCAAGTAATTGGTTAAAAATTATTTTTTTCGATAATTCAACTTTTTTTTTTTTTGTGAATGCAAAATATTCCGATTTTTAATCTTAGGAATTTAAAGTTCAGTTCAGTAATAATTTTTTATCTAAATTGTAAAATTTATGCCGATAAAATAAGAATGGGTTTGTAAATCGAAAATTTCAAATGGATAAGTGCCTTAATAGACATCAAGGCCTTTTTTGTATGAACATAAGTCACTTCTAATCACTTTTAGTAGTTTAGTCAATACAAATAAGTACTAATGGACAAGTTGAATATTCCTTATGACTTTTTAACCAATTTCTAATTATTTCAATAAAAAATTATTTAAACAATTATTTTTTTCCAAAAAATGTAAAAAATAATCGTATTTTCTGAATGAAATGTAATAGTTAGTCACTGTTGGAAGTAGACATTTTTTTAGAAAACGTTATGCGATTACTTAAATAATTAATTAATGTTTATTCTCAAAATTTTTAAAAATCGAGCCAGAGATGTCCACGTTCTTCTCAAATTGGTATCCTCTGCTAGTTATTGTTGATTAATTACATAATTTTCATACATTTCTTCTGATTTTTAACAAATTTCTATTTGTTTCAACAATTTTGTTTGCATAAGAAGTGTCCTTTCTGAAACTTGAAAAAAAATAATATAAAATAGAGCACATACAATACAAGCATATAAAATAGATTTTCATTTCATTTCGTTATAGCATTTGAAAGTATTTTATGAATACCAAGCTGACGTTGAACTGGAAGACAGAAAAAATAAATATTAACATATATTTGCGAAAATAATTCTATGTATTCTATTTTATATTATTCACCCACAACTTTGAATAGAAAACTGTTTGAACGAATAAAAATTGGTTAAACAATGGCATTACGTTTTCAACAGGATTTACTACTTCTCAAAATCATTCAATATTATGTTTGATTCAGAAAATACGATTTTTAAAATATTTTTTGAGAAGAATAATTATTTCAACAAATTCCATTTGTTTAGACAAATATAAATATGTTGAACACTAGAAGAAACGTATCAAAGTTTTGTAGGTATTCAACAATAAGTAGCATAGGATACCCATTTGAGAAAAAAGCGGACGTCTCCGGCTCGATTTTGAGAAATTTTAAGAATGAACAATAATTAATTGTTTGAATAATTATATAATGTTTTCAAAAATTTTTGCTACTCCAAACAATGACCAGCTATTACATTTCATTCAGGAAATTCGATTATTTTTTCCATTTTTTGGGAAAAAATAATTTTTTAAATAAGTCACATTCATTCAAACATTTAAAAATTGTTCAAAAAGTTATTGAGAATATTCAAATTTTCCATTAGTAGTTATTTTTGTTCGAAAATGCGACAAAAAATTCTGAAAATTAATAATAATGCGTGAAAATGTAGTTGAATGTCCAAGTCGCAAAGACGAATTTTTTATAAGAGAGTTGAGTCTTCAACCAGAAATGGAAAAGTTAAATTTTCAACAAAAAAGACTAATTTTCTATCCAAAAAGGAATAATTTTCAACAAAATCAACCGAATAGTTGAATTTTCAAACAAAAAAATTAGTCTTTGATAAAAATGAATTTTTAACAAAATAGTTCAACTTTTAAGCAAATAGAAGAATTTTCAACCAAAAAGATAAATTTTTTACCAAATCGCTAAATTTTCAACCAAAAAGATTAATTTTTCTCACGAAGATTGACGTTCTTTCAAAAAGACCAATTATTTATAAAACAGTTGAAATCGTCAACCCAAAAATATGATTTTTCAACAAAAAACTAATTTTCGACTAAATAGTTAATTTTTCAAAAGAATAGTTTAATTTTCAACCAAACAGTTGAATTTTGCACCAAAATAATATAAATTTGTAGAAAAATATGTGTTTCTAGCAAGAAAGTTAATTTTCAACTCAATAATTTAATTTACTACCAAATTGTTGAATTTTCAACACAAAGAGCCGAACCTTCTGCAAAACAGTTAAATTCTAAACCCGAAAATATGAGTTTCTAACAAAAAAGTTAATTTCCGACCAAACAGTTTAATTTTCTACCAGAATGTTGGATTTTCAAGGCAAACAGACGAACCTTCTGCAAAACAGTTAAATTTTTGACACTAAAATATGAATCTCCAACAAAGAAGTTAACTTCCAACCTAATGGTTTAATTTTCTACCAAAATGTTGAATTTTCAAGTCATACAGACTAACCCTCGAGAAAACAGTTGAATTTGTAACCCGAAAGTATAGACTTTCGACAAAAAAATTCATTTTTAACCAATAGTTTAATTTTCTACTAAATTGTGGAATTTTCTAGCCAAAAGAGCGAATTTTCTCTAAAACAGTTAAATTTTCAGCCCGAAAATATCAACTTTCAACAAAAATGTTAAGTTACAACCAAATAGTTGTTTTTCCAACTAAAACGATGAGTCTTCGACCAAACAAAAATAAATTTTTTACAGTGTGATTGAACTTTAAACCAAGTGTAAATAATGTATCAACAAAAAAAAATGAATTATAAACGTATTATGTTATAGTTGATATTTCAACCAAAAGAAAATTTCAATTCAAATTCAAAAACAGTTGAACTCGAAACAAAAAAGATGAAGAGTTGAATCCTTAATGAAAACAGATTAATTTTTAACCAAACACAAAGATTAATGTTCTACCAAAAACACAAATTATCTACAAACAATTTAAATTTCCAACCCAAAAAAATTATTTTTCAACAAAAAAGTTTATTTTCGACCAAGCAGTATAATTTACAAAAGCAGTTTAATTTTTAACCCAAAAATATGAATTTTCAGCAAAAATGTTCATTTTCAATCAATAGTCTAATCTTCTATCAAATTGTTTAATTTTTAAGTCGAAAAAGCAAATTTTCTACAAAACAGTTGAATTTTCAACTCGAAAATATAAATTTTCAAGAAAAAGGTTAATTTACAACCAAATAGTTGAATCCTCAACCAAAACAGATTAGTTTTCAATTGAACAGGCGCGTTTTCAACCAGAAAGGATGAATTTTCAACCAAGAAGATTAACTTTCTGCCAAAAAGACAAAGTTGAAACCAAGTAGATGAATTTTCAAGTAAAAAAAATTAATTTTCAACCAAAAATGGAATAGTTGCATTTCCAGATCAAAAATAATTTTCAACCAAAAATATATAATTTTCAGCCAAATAGTTCAATTTTCTACGAAAGAGATGAAGTTTTACCTAAAATTATGAATCTTAAAAAAAAAATCAATTTTCAACAAAAGAGTTCAACATTCAAACAAATAGTTGACTTTTCAGCCGAAAAGATGATTTTTCAACCAAGAAGATTGATTTTCCACCAAAAAGACGAGTTATCAACAAAATACATGAATTTTTCAACAAAATAGTTGCATTTTCAACTTCCACTGCTAAATCGATTTTGACCAACATTTTTCACAGGGACATGAGCTCGGAACTATACATTAAATTAAACCGATCAAACAAAGCCAAAAATTTGACGACGAATGTTCAAAAAAATAGTTGAATCCTCAACCGATAAAAATTCGTTTAACCAAATAGTTAAACTTTCAACCAAAAAATGAATTTTTCACTACGAAGATTAATGTTCTACCAAAAAAACGAATTATCTAAAAAGAGTTGAAATTTCCAACCTGAAAATATGATTTTTTAACAAAAAAGCTGATTTTCGACCAAACAGCGAGATTTTCAAAAAAGTAGTTTCATTTTTAACCGAATAGTTGAATTTTCTTAGAAAATAATATAATTTTCCACAAAAAGTATGAGTTTCCAGAAAAAGGTGATTTTAAACCAAATAGTTTAATTTTGTACCGAATTGTTGAATTTTCAAGCAAAATAGGGTATGCTTCTACAGAATAGTTGAATTTTCAATTCAAAAATACGAATTTTCAAGAAAAAGGTTGATTTTCAACGAATAGTCCAATTTTCTATTAAATTGTTAAATTTTTAAGCCAAAAAAGCACATTTTCTACAAAACACTTGAATTTTCACCCCGAAAATATGAATTTTTAACAAAAAGGTTAATTCACAACCAAATAGTTGAATCCTCAACCAAAACAGATTAATTTTCAATCAAACAGTCGCATTTTCAACCAAAAAGATTAACTTTCTACCAAAAAAGATAAATTTTAAACCAAGTAGATGAATTTACAACTGAAAAAGATTAATTTTCAACCAAAAATGGAATAGTTACATTTTCAGATGAAAAAACTAATTCTCAACCAAAAAAAAAAGTAGCAAAATAGTTAAATTTTTAACTAAAGAGATGAAGTTTCAACTAAAATCATGGATTTAAAAAAAAAATGAATTTTCAACAAAAGAATTTAACATTCAAGCAAATAGTTCAATTTTCAGCCGAAAAGATGATTTTTCAATCAAGAAGATTGATTTTCCACCAAAAAGACGATTTATCAACAAAATACATGAATTTTTCAACAAAATAGTGGCATTTTCAACGCCCACTTCTAAATATATTTTGAGCAACACTTATCACATGGACGTGAGTTTGAACTTTGCATCAAATTGAGCCAATCAAACAAAATAAAAAATTTGACATTATTCAAAGGACACTTTTTTCGCAACAGCTTACATCCACAAGAATTGAGATATCGAGTTGAAATTCGCGGAAACTAGTTAAGAGGCACTAAGGAACGTTTGTATTGTTCTAAATTTCTGAAACAACAAAAAATTTAATTTTGGAAAACTTTTGGGAAATTTTGTTTGGATTTCAAGAAATTTAGGATCATACAAATGTTCCTTAGTGCCTTTTATAAAATTTCTCAGATTTTCAACTCAATATCTCAATTCGTGTGGACGTAAGTTGTTGCAAAAAAAAAAGGTCGGTGATGTAGGAATCGAGTAAGTATAGCCTCAAGGGAACATCCAAAATTAATTAAAATTCACAATCAATCACTATCGACATTCAAAAACATATCGAAGGTCTCAATAGTAGTTCATACATTTACTTTCGATTCATGATCAAATTTGGCTGAATCATTACACGTAAGCCTTCTTGATTTCGATTTCTCTATACACATGTCGGTAGAAATTCAGCCTGAACTGAAACAAGCCCTCTGATTGCTCATTTGGGTTACTCGCACTACCTTTCTCAGCGTGAAGTCTTACGTCAATTATTATTTTTCTACCAGTAACGAAGCTCCGATGTTTTTATAGTCTGGCATAGTACAAGTTATTATTAGAAAATGATAGATCTTGATAGATTATGTATTTCGAATGAGTTGAATTCTTTAATTTGTGGCACGCACATATTGTTATAAGGTTCCTGGAATTGTGCTATTAAAAAAGCAGGTTAAATTTTTAAAAAAGGGAGAAAAGAAAGAGTGAGAGGTTGGTATGATTGACTCTTTCTTTTTCTCCCTCTTTTTTCTTTTTGTTGTACATTTATTGTATATTTGTCTCTAATGAGCAGTAAAAGTGGGTAGTTTCGAAGTCTATTTTTGATTTATGAATTTTTGGGGTGTTTCTTTTTTGGTTGCCTGTGAATACTATTAAGATTTCGTTTAGTTGATTTAATTCAATTTAATTGACATGATTGATTTCAACGATTAGCTCAATTCGCCAAAAGATATTTATTTTTATCCATTTTATTATTATTATTATATATTATTATTATATATTATTATATTATTATTATATATTATATTATAAATTATATCTCAGACTTAAGATGGTTATAGCCCAATATGTCGAAAGCACTTTTTGAGTTGGATATTTGTACCAAACTAAATATATTGCACGGGGCTATCCCGGTTTATATTATTATTATTATTATTATTATTATTATTATTATTATTATTATTATTATTATTTATAATATACATTGCTATTGAAATTCATGCGTTTTCATTTCATTCGCTATCCGCTAAATTTCTAGCTACTTTGATAAGTACAGTACCTCCTTTAGACTTTTCTTTTTGACAAATTAAACCAAAATAACGAGTCATATCAAAAGATGGTTGAATGTGAATTTGTAGGTTTTTTGAAGAGCTACAATTCTTTTTCCAGACTTTTTCACGTATCTCGTGTCTTTTGGCGTGAAATTTGAAATTTTCAATGTTTGTATAGCATTATCGATGGATAAAACCAGAACCGTTGGTTAAGGAAGGCTGTTAACGAACTCGTTCTTTCTTTCAGAAACTACAAAAAGTGTGCCAAAGCTGGATTTGATCCGTTCATTTTTTCGAGAGCTATTTTGTTTACGGACAGACACACGGACATACAGATAGACGGGCAGACAGACAGATGCCATTGCCAAAACTTGTTTTTTGGCTTTGGGGGGTTTCAAAACATGGAAATCTGTTGAAAAACTAAGGTGTGAAATTTCGGACGATTCTAGTGTCAATTATAAATGATGAGAATGTGAAAAGAAGCCATACATACAGTTTCAAAAAAGTATCATTTTTGTTGCAGAGCATTTTGCTCCAGCGATCATTTGACTCTCGAGATCATAATGATTTGTCCATTCGGATCATTTTGATCTGCTTTCAGGGTCATCTGGCAGACTAAAGAAAATAGCCGCCATAGGTCATCTTGGCTTAAATTGATACATGACCCCGAATCAGATCATTATGATCTCAAAAATCGATCATTCATTCCGGGCGATCAAAATGCTCTT
>JAUMHM010000078.1:40973552-40995485 GCA_032362435.1 Melikaiella ostensackeni | reverse complement strand
AAGGTGCTTCCAAAAGATCATTGAATATCCAGATCTGATGCCAGCTTTCATGCTCAAAGGTACCACGTATATGTTGCATGAAGAACCAGATGCTCAAAATCCATCTTAATTTCGACCAGCAGCCTGTCGCCCAACAATTAGAAGTGTCTCACAGCTGTAATTGCAGATGAGGTTTATTCTGATTGTGACGAGAATGACATCCTAACAGAAGAAAAAAAAGGATGTTCCAAAAACTTGCGAGACAGTAAAGATCTATTCACCACTGATGCTGTGGCCACGGAGCAAGCTAGAAAACATCAAAGAAACTTGCATATGGCTTATATTGACTACAAGCAAGCGTTTCCTTCAGTACCACATGACTATTTGCTTGAAAATTCAAAAGTTTACAAGATCTGTCTACGTATCATTGACTTCTTACGTCGTGCGACGATGCTTTGGTGAACAAGAATCAAGTATTTTGATCATGTGCAATCAACGGTAACTAGATTAATTCGCATTACGACGGTTATCATTTGAGGAGACTCCTCTAGTGCATTATGGTTCTGTTTAGCGTTGAGCCCAATAAGCAAAACACTAAATAACATGTATCATTTGATCGGAGTACATGATAACGAGGATGGTCATCAACTGATCCATTTTCTCTATACTGATGACCAAAAACTGTGCGCTAATTCAAGCCAGAAACTACAACAAGTGATTTCTGTCAAAAAGCAGTTTTCAAATGATATCCACATGGAGTTTGGACTAGATAAATGTTGAACAGTGCATTCAATTAGTGAAAAATTAGGAACCGCAGAATCAGAGGACGAGAACGAAGATTACATTGAGGCAATGGTTGAGGGTGAGTCATATAAATATCTGGGTATTCTTGAGTCTAAGGGAATTCAGCATATGATAGTTAAAAGAGCCTAATGACTGCCTTCAAGACAAGACTAAAATTGGTTCTGAGGAATTTTCACAATTCGGCTAATAAAATCAGAGCTATTAACACTTATGCCATCACTATCCTCACCGACTTTTTTGAGCTCATCAAATGGTCGTACTTTGAAAGGATAAACAGAACCATCCGCGTTGAAATGACCAAGCACCGAATATCGAATCGAGTACACATTAATGGTTGTCGCATAGTGGCTTAAAGAGAGTACACGCACAGACATAATGATACAGCAGGCATTATACATCAACAACGAAATGGAAGCCTTTCTATAAATACATTTAAGTGACCGTTTTAGAAAACGAAGACTATATTTTGTACTGAGATGTTACTATCCAGACGGATCATTATATCCCAGCCAAAAGTCTCGACATTGTCATGCGTGAGAAAGAAGGTGGAAAAGTCTATATCATCAACATTGCTTGTCCACTTAACCGGAACTTGCAGGCAAGGTATACAACCAAAATCTGTAAGTATAGCGAGCTGGGGCATGAAGTAGAGAAAATATGGAGCAATGTAAAACAGGCATCTAGTTATTATATTGTGATTTCGGCGACAGACAGTGTGCAAGCAAGATGCACTGAACATCTTGAAAATCTAGGAGTCAGTAGGGTACTGGCAGCAGCTCAAAAAGCGGTTTTATTAGAAGTCCGTCGCATTGTAAGGAACTTGCTAGATTATCAGGAAGTAGTCGACTGAAATCATATGGAGTAACAGATGGTAGCTCTAGAAAAGCATCCAGAGGCGACTAATGTCACCTTTCAACGCTCTTGGCCGCTGCGTGCAACAGCAGTAAGTAACAAGATCCAAACTGCACCGTACACCTGATTTTGTACCCACTACAACATCATCGCAGGAAATTTCAAACATCGCACTAAATTCTCAACATCTTCAACTCCGTGTAACTCTTTAACACCGTTCGTCTTAACGTCTCTAGTGTCAGTTTTTTTTCTCTTCTCCCCACTAGTTCACTCAGTTGTTATTCAGCTCTCATCCGTTCTCTTCTTTTACCTCACATTACTCAGCTTTTTGCAACACATACTTCATTCTTCTCGGCTCTCAGTCACTCTTCAGCCTCTATTGAATGAACTATTATCTCTCTGTTAGTTCTCCTCTAGCCATAGTCCCGATCCTTTTAATTTGCCACATTCGCTTCGTATTTCCGCCGTGTTTTCCCCTGTTTTCAATCTCAACATCCTTCCTCCATCAATTCTTCATGACTTTTCAGTTTTTCGGACCTTCTGTGTCCAGGCAGCTACGTGTCCCGCCACACTTGACACCTCGTTCTTCTCCGCTCTGACTTCCAGCACTCTGATGTTTCAACTTCTCCATAATCGCTCTTCCTTCTCTTTCTTTCACGCTGCTTCACTCAATTTCCATGGCTGTCCCCTCCACGTTTTCAAACCTTCGCCCGTCTGACAACCTACCCACAGTGGGAAAAAAGTTCATTTTTTGGTTTAAAATACGATTCCGGCGGAACCTGTTCACCGACTTGGATGTTACTTTTTTGAAGGAAAATCTGATAACATTTCGGAGAGAATTGTCGCGGGCAATTTCTGAAGAAGGTCCCCAGTTTTTTATAAACAAATATATGGGAAAAAAATGACAATTTTTTTAGTTTAGTCCTCTAGCTCCGTGGAAATAGAGTGGAAAGTTTCACAATTAACTCGGTTTGATAGTGCAACATTACTAGAAGATTACCTAATAGCATGCATCCAACAAAAAAACTTATTAATAAACAAAATATTTGTTAAAAGTTGATTTTCGCGAATTTTCATCATTTTCATATTATTTTTCCTTATCTCGTAAGCAATTCATCGCATGACATCACTATGATGGAAAAAGTTTGTGTATGAATAACAATTAATAATAATATAAACAAATTTCATTAACAAATGTGCACTTTTGGTGTGTTTTGAAGAAAAACACCGTTTTTTCAGTCTGTACTTATAATTGGCTAACTCAAGGCAGTTTGAATACAAGAGATGACCGAACAATGAATTTCATAATTGATATAATCAAATTTTATGAAAAATAAAGAAAAGGCCGGCGGAAAGTCTTTTTTCAGTGTCAATTGAGTAAAAACTTCCGCATTCATTTTCATATTATTTTTTCTCATCTTGTGACTAATTCATTTCAAAACGTTACTATGATGAAGACATTTCATATAACAATAATTATTAACAATTATATGAACAAACCACATTAACAAATGTGTATCTTGGGTGTTTTCCAGGAAAAAAGCTCGTTTTTTTCATTTAGTACTTACAGTTGGCCAACACAAGAGGGTTTGAATACAAGGAATGATTTAACAATACATTTAATTGTTGTTATAAATAAATTCCTTCAACTAATAAAAAGTCGGGACACTCTCGAGCCTGAAGGAAGTTTCTCTCCCAGAGTCGATAAGCTAAATTGCATACATTATGGTACGCGGCTTCACCAAGACATTATCTCATCTCTCTGAACCAAATGTTTATGATTATTCTTGTTGTAAACTACTCATCTTTCAACAATCGTTAATCAATATCATTCTCTACGATTAGATGGTCCTATTAATTAGATGGATATTAATCAACACCTCATGCACAGTTCCTTCGACTTTCAGCGTTAAAGTTCAATGGTTGCTGATCTTCATTTGTTAGTTCTGTAGCGAAACAAATGACAGTCGCATTGATCTGAAGTTAGGCAACGAAATCAACGCATGCTTTTGTTTAGCTGATTGTTTCTGTTATTCTCGTAGTTTTCAGATGTGATTTAATAGAAGAAATCATCATCGCTGGAGAAATTTGATTTCGAGTTTTTTAAACTGTGAGCCATATTTGTATTCACTCCTAACAAAGATTCTTTTTCTTCGTACGCGTTACTCACTTTTTATGTAAAAAGAGTTTGCTCATCATTTTCACTCATATGTTCTGAACCATTTAGTTTCCAGTATATTTTATCCTCTTTGTGTATCTGTTGATCGGAAGTTCGAGTAAAGACGTAAGAATTCTGTTGGATTACCTTCGCACGAATCACTTGATAGATAATGAGCAAGTCGATTTGACACGAGAAATCTTCTTGCGGCACTTCATTTCGTCTTTTTAAAAAAGGTGGAAGAGTGCGTTCTATAATGCACACAAATTTTTCAAACTGAACAGTGCATGGTTATTATCTGACTCCATCATATTATTGGATTACACAAAAGTAGGCAGAAGATCTTCATAAGATTTTGGAACCAGTTCCAGATCGACTAAAAGAAGGAAAACACTCTCTCTTGATGACTCTTATCCTCAAATTGAAATAAAGAATGATTTTTGGAATAATTTGTGCTCTTCTGGGAAGAGGTACTTGGCTAAAGAGTTGAGAAGTATGATATCGAGAGTTGAAGATGAAGAACATGGAGAACATAAAGAATTTGAAGGACAAACGGAGCTATTTACTTTAGAAGAAGCTATTTCTTTGGCTGAAGACAGAAAATTGACGAAACATCAATATGAAACTATTAAACTACAAGCTGAAGCACATAATGCTGACATTTTTCCTCTTTATGAAAGCCTTAAAAAAGCCAAGAGAGAGTGTCTTCCTCCTGAAGAAAGTATGACAGTTAGAGTCTGGGGTGACGGTTGAATTGCAAGATTTGTGCGATCATACAGCGAAGCGTATGTTGGAAATTTCAAATATTTTGTCACCGGATAGAGTGGAAGGGAAAAATAGTCGTGATGAAGTGTCAATATGAATATGGTTGTGGTGGCTCATCTGGCCAGAGCAAATATAAGCAAAAGTTCTGTGGGGCAGAGAAATCAGATGCAGAAATTTTTATTATGTCAACGGTTCCTTTACATATAATCAAAACTTGTTCCCAAAAGAATGATACTTACCTGTATTGTTCTGAATGTGCAGAGCCCTTGACAATTTGGAAGAACGAGAATCCTGGATCTACTAGATTATGAAGGCTGCTCATGTTTGAACATCCGCCAGAAACTAAGGAACGAACCACGACAGAAGTAGAGTTAATGGAAGAAAAAATCAAAAAACTCAAACACCCAAAAATAAAAGTACCGAATAGTCGTTGTACCATAACTGTTTCTAATGAGATCGCGTTGACTATGGTTGATGGAAAGGTGTTTCAGGCTCTTTTCGGAAATCCTTCTGCTGCTACATGTTACATTTGTGATGCGACACCATCGCAGATGAACGATTTACCTAAAATTGTAGATAAACCAGAGAATGTACAAAATCTCAGATACGAACTCTCCATATTGCACGCGTGAATTCGTTTGATGGAATTGATACTGCACATAAGCTATCGTTCAGGATTCTGCAAGTGGCAAGCAAAAACTCACGAAGAGAAAGCGAAAATGAAAAGTGCAAAACAGAGAGTCCAAAAGGAATTCCGTGATAAGATGAGGCTCATTATAGATGTTCCAAAACATGGCTCGAGGATTTCTAACACAGGAAATACTGCCAGAAGATTTTTCAGAGATCCTGATTTGACATCCGAAATCACAGATGTCGACAGGGAGTGTATGCGTAGATTCCGGATAATTGTGCCAGCAATGCCTTCAGGGGAGGCAATTGACACTATCAAGTTCGGAAAATATTGCCAACAAACAGCGCAAATGTACGTCGATCTTTATAATTGGTACTACATGCCAGTAACAGCGCACAAAATCCTCATTCATGAAGCCAAAATCATTAAATCTGCTTTCCTCCCTATTGGTCATTGACGGAAGGAACACAAGAGGTGAAAAACAAAAATTTCAAACATCTACGAGAGTTTCACATTGGAAAATGTAGCAGAGAGGCTACTCATAGAGATCTCGGACGGGAATTGCTCATTTAGACCGACCCAAAAATTGTAAATCAGGGGCAAAAATGGAAGAAGAAAGTAATTCTGCTGGATCCTGAAGCTCAAGACTTGATCATGACATAAAGTGGAAGCCAGAAGCCATATGCCGGCAATGAAGGAAGAACTTTCTTCAGACTCGTGAGTGTACCGACTTTTTATTTGTTCCAGAATTTATTAATAACAATTATTGAATGTATTGTTCAATCATTCCTTGTATTCAAACCCTCTTTTGTTGACTAACTGTAAGTACTCAATGAAAAAAAAACGAAATTTTTTCTGAAAAATACCCAAAATACACATTTGTTAATGTGATTTGTTCGTATTATTGTTAATGATTATTGTAATATGAAATGTCTTTATCATAGTGACGTTATGGGATCAATTAGTCACAGGATGAGGAAGAATAATATAAAAATGATAAAAATGTGAGAAATTCAACTTCTAGCAAATAATTTGTCTATTAAAAATTTTTTTTTTTCAATTTTCACTATTGAATTATCTTTAAGTATTGTTGCACTAACAAATTGAGACGATTGCGGAGGTTTTTACTTAATTGACACCGGTAAAATACGTTTTTCCGGCCTTTTTTTATTAGTTATAAAATTTGTTGATAACAATTATTAAATTAATTGTTCAGTCATCTCTTGTATTCTCACTGCCATGAATTAGCCAATTATAAGCACAGACTGAAAAAACAGTTTTTTTCTTCAAAATACACCTAAAGTGCACATTTGTTGATGAAATTTGTTTATATTATTGTTAATTATTATTCAAATACGAACTTTTTCCCGCATAGATATGTTATGCGATGAATTACTTACAAGATGAGGAAAAATAATATGAAAATAATGGAAATTCGCGAAAATCAACTTTTAACAAATAATTTGTTCATTAACAAATTTTTTGGCTGGATACTCGCTATTGAATGATCTTCTAGTAATATTACGCTTGCATGCGTTAGATGACATCGCAATGTTCAACTTGCGACTATTCTATTTTTTCATTCTCAATACATCAGCCGCGTTTGCTTCCTTCACACGCTGATCAAAATCCTTATTCATGCACTCTCGTCGATTCCTTCATTCGCCATCCAGTTATAGTATTACCATTACGTTCACAAGCTGACCGACCCTCATCCATTTCGCTACCTATTTGAAATTTTTTTTCATGCTGCGCCATAATAAGTTTCACTTCAAAGGTCTTATGAGATATTTTTGTGATATGATTACCTTGAGTTCGACGGGTTTTGTAGTAACAACAAGGTCCTCCTTGCTTAAAGGTTATTGAAGACTTGAATACTCGGCATTTATTTGCCGAACACGATTTAATTAGAAAATTCTTGCAAAATTATTCTCATCGAATCTAAAGTCCTTTTTTCCCTTATTTTTTGTTTTGTAGAATGTCCTTTTGTCATTTTGAAAATAACTTTCAAAGTGTCAAAGTGTCAAAGTCGCATGCTGCTTATTCAAACGACACACTCGTTCCACAATACCGCTCCGACATAGGTCACTGATTAATCTCTATAGCAATGATACTTAGACATAATTTTTGAATTAGTAACTTTCATAATACATTTTGATTATGAAGAATATGCTTTAGTTTCAAATCTATTTAGGGTCTGTAGTGTAACGGGTTCATTCGCTATGATTTTTCGAATATCGCCAAATACGCGATTTTTAGGGGATTGAACCCCTCTATTTGCTCGAAAACTAAAGAGATGGCCATATTTTAAAGTCATGTTCAGTTCCAGCGTACCCAATTTACTCTAGAAAGCACAATGATTTGGATCATTTGGTCTATTTCCCTCGTTTTGCTAGAATCGTGAAAAAGTCTCTAGTCGGGATGAGGATTGCAATGAGTCTGATGATCTTGAGGAAATGAACATTTACTGATTAGAAATTTTGATTCGAAACTTTATTATTTATTGAATGTACAGATGAGAGAGGAATCAGCGAAACTGAATTTACACCATGTTGCCATACTACCTTACCAACTATTTTTCACAATATCGCCTTAACAATTATTCTTAATCCTATCCTATAAGTGTTATTGAGACAGTGTTCTATCAAAGATATGAGATCGGAGGAGAAGTTTGAAAAGGATTTAATAATGTCTAATGTATCAGAGATTGGTACTTTCGTAAAGAGTGATACTACGTCGAAACTCACTAGGATGTCTTGAGGTTGAATGTGAATTTGTTGTATCTTTTTGATAAAGTCAAAAGAGTTTTGGACGTGTGTGATGAAATTTCCTGTGGAAGGAATTAGTTCTTTGGCGAAGCAGCGTGCCAGGTTATAAGTTGGTGAGTTTATTGTGATGACGATCGGTCTGAGAGGAATGTTGTTTTTCTGGATTTTTGGGAGTCCGTAAAGTTTTGGGGAGACGGGATTAGTAGTTATTAAGTTAGATATTGTTTTGTTGTCCAGTGTGTTATTCGAATTTATCATAATTGTAGATGGACTCTCTGCTTCTAGTTTGGTTTTGGGATCATAATTTTTTAACTGGATATCCTCCCCTTGTACAGCCGATAAGACGAGCATGCGATTATAAAGTTACTCTTCTCAAACAGACAAAAGATCTATGCACGAAAGTGTTCAAAGCGAGGCTCAAAGTACATCTATCGTTAATTTTAATTTTTGATTTCGGTTAACAATAAAAAATGTTCTTTTGTTGTCGCATGCAATTTTTTGTCAGCCTCTTAGTTTTTGCAAAAAACGCAACAAGAGCATATTATAAAAATCGTTTTTCATGCATTGCTTATGGATAAGTAGGAGATTTGTTTCCAGAATTAATTTAATTATGGTAACACGCATGGAACTTCTGTTACGCATTTTTACATCTCACCCATGTTTTACGGAAAAAAGGATAAACAAGTTTTGCAATAAACTTTCTGTAAACCCCATTTCAAACAAAGCAAACATTGATTTTTAAACAAAAATTGAGAAATGAAGGAAATAGATCGTACTTCTTGCCCTGCTGTGCCTTCCACGTGCCAAAATTAGGTTCAGAAATATTCAAAATTATATTTCTTGCGTGTGAGCGATTTTATCATAAATTTAATCATTGGACCGTACTCGCCTCACAAAACTGTGCATGTAGAGTTATCAAACGGCTTCCTATCTTCATTCGTTCTCCAGATGAAGTGCTTGTCAATGAATCCCCGTAAAATGAAAATTATTAAATATTTCAGAATTTTGACAAATGTAGTGCATTCAAGAATGTTGAAAGAACATCTGACAGTTTTTTTAGATTTTTCCTAACGTGCACCTCGCTTTAGAAACAGGGGAAAGTCGAGTCTTGAAAAAAGTGGCTGGAAACCCCTGTCTTTGGGATGTTTTACCTTCGAACTTTTGACACAATTTTTTTTCATAAAAATGACCTTATCGTTATATTCGAAAGACTTTGGGCTTTCAGATGCTTTTTATTAAAGAAATTTTTGTCATAGAAGGGAAGGAAAGTTAAACTCGATACGAAAGATATTAATCTTCCGCGCGACCGAAAGGTTCGCAGAAAAAATGAACTCCGTAGGCGTTTTAGGACCCTGCGAAACAGAAGTGCTTTGTTCTCTCACGAATTCCCTTTTCGTCGAATACAATTCGACGAGTGGCCATAATAAAGTGGACAAAGAAACCCTTGAAACTGATATATTTTTTGCTAATTACCCGCCAAAGTTTAAACTTTTTTGTGTAAATATATCCAGATGGAGAGAACTGTGTTTTGTTTGAGAAATCAAAATCAGAGCAGATGGGGAGCTTCTAAATCCCGTAATTGGCCAACATGTCAAAGTGACTTCTATCAGGCCGACGAGAGGACTTTGATATTCCGATGTTCGAGGTTTCTCCATTTTGCAAATTAGTTCCAATTTAGGCTTGATTTGTACGAATGGTCCAAATCGGATGTTAATAAATTGATGAAACTCGGTCAGGCTAAAGAGGTAGAGAGAAATCGAGAATATTTTTTACATTCTCATCAGAGAATGTATTAGATTTGTGTAAAATCTGACCCCCCCCCCCCCCGTTTTTGTTATATGTCCACGTTTTGAGACCCTCTAAACCCGAAAAACAGGTTTTTACGAATGTATCTGTCTGTATGTATGACTTTATGTACGTATGTTGCATGTCTGTCTGTGAGCACGATAACTTTTGAAAAAATTAATCTATTGGATTGGCCTTTGGTACACTCCTTTAGCATTTTCAAAATTTTTGAGACTATTTTTTTAAGATTTAAAAATTATATGTACGGCTATTCGTAGTATTCAGAATCGCAAACAATTTGTCTACATAACTTTTTCCGATAAAAGGAAAATTATCAGAGTTATAGAATTTACAAAGTTCAAAGAAAAAAAAACTAAAATTTGAAGCCAAATAACGCGAGATACGAAAAAAAGTTGAGAAATCAAAATTGTTTTTCTTACGAAGACCTGTAAACTTTCTCCTAAACATTTGTTGTTGGGAGGGATAGTTTGTTTTTCAAATACGGAAAATGGTATTGGAATATTTTGAACTAAATTTTTGAGCCCAACGATGCGAGATGAGAAAAAAAGTCAAAAGAGTAGAATTTGTGCTTTTAAAAGGTCAAATAAAATTGCTGTTGAACATTTTTTTATAGGACCAATCGCGAATCATCAAAATAATTTTTTGTTCGCCTTTTTAACTATTTATTTTAGAGTGAGATGTTGCATGAAATTAAAAATCGAACCTAACCTTACTCTTACGTCAGTAGGAGTCAAACAACTCATAATTTAAAAACCGACCTTCTGCGCAGGGTTCGAATCTTCGAACCCCTGTTACTAGAATATTATTATTATTATTTTGAGTTTCAAAATTTCAATCATGTCCATGGTTTGCAATACTGACGTTAATTCATGATTTTTATCTACAAATTAATTTTAATTCCATTTCGCGAGGGGAAAGCCCGGAAAGTAAAAGGGGAAAAGGAAATTTGAAAGGAATTAATGTATCTTTCTAAAGAAAAAAGTATCCTCAAGAATAAAATGAAACTATTAAAAAAGTAGCCTTTTTATATCAGTCAAAAATTAGTTTTTAAACAGAAAATAGTATAAATAATACTTTTCACTAAAAACAGAACGTATTTAAGAGAGAAATTTCTTGCATAATTTTCTGTATGTGAATAATTGCACCGAAGACTGTATCTAACCAGGAGATGATCAGATTTAGTATTTTTTCTTAAATCTCATAATTTCTCTACTGAGAGTTCATTGGATAACTATTAATTTGCCAAAACATTATTTGCCAATGGCGACCCATTTTCGAAAGAATTGCTTTTTTCAAAACAAAAAAAAACTTATGAATTGAAATGTTTATTTATTAAATTCTCAAATAATATTATGTAGATATAAGATGACTTTTTAAAAAATTGTCAAATTTCCAACAAAATAATTGAATTCTCAACCAAAGAATAAGATTTTTGAACAAAAGACATGAACTTTCAAACCAAACAGATAAATTTTCAACCAAAGGATACGAATTTTCAGCAAAATAGTTGAATCCTCAACCAAGATAGATTAATTTTCAACCAAACAGTTGAATTTTTAATCGAAAAAGATGATTGAAAGGAATTTCTACCAAGAGATGAAATATCAAATTAAAAGAGTAGAATTTTCAACCAAGAAAGATTTTTGAGCCAAGAAACAAAACAATTTCAAACAAATTGTTGAAGTTTCAAGCCATAAAGATTAATTTCCTACAAAACAGTTAAATTTTCAACCAGAAAAAATTAATTTTTGAACCAAGAATATGAATTTTCAACAAGGAAGTTTATTGCCAACTAAATAGTTCAATTTTTAACCTAAAAAGACGAATTTTTAACCAAAAAGGATGACTTTTTAACAAAATTGTTAAATTTGCAACAAAATAATTAAATCCTCAACCAAATAATAAGATTTACAACCAAAATGATGAATATACAACCAAGAATGTTAATTTCCCACCAGAAAGGACGAATTTCCAACAAAATATATGAATTTGCGACCGAATAGTTCAATTTTCAAAAAAAAAAAATGAATTTTTCACAAAGTAATTCAACATCCAACTAAGTAGTTGAATCCTCAACCAAAAAAGATTTCTCAGCCAAGAAAGGCAAACAATTTCATACAAATTGTTGAAGTTTCAAGCAAAAAAGACGAATTTTCAAAAGACTGTTAAAATTTCAACCAAAAAGACGAATATTCAACCAAAAAGGATGACTTTTCAACAAAATTGTTAAATTTTGAACAAAACAATGAAATTAAATTCTCAACCAAAGAATAAGATTTTTTATCAAAAGGGATGAATTTTCAAACCAAAAAAACGAAATTGAACTAAAGTGATGTATTTTTAACAAAAGAGAAATGAATTCTTAATTGTTGAAAATTCAAGAAAAAAACGACAGTCTGTTTTTGAAAAAGTCGAATTTATTCAAAACTTTTGTTTCATGGAATATGTTCATTTATTAAATTCTTATGTAAAGTTAAAAATTAAAAACAATTATTCAAAATTTAACATTCACATAATTTTACATGAGAATTTAATGAATGAATATTCATAAAAAAATTTGAAAAAAGCCGATTTTCCGATAAAGTTTAGCCATAAGCAAATAATGTTTTAATAAATTAATAATCATCAAATGAATCTCAACAGGGAATTCATGAAATTAAAAAAAATCCCAACTCTGATTATCTCTTTGCAAGGAGAAGGGAATGATATAAAATTTGCACTTGAAGATTTTATTCCAAAAATTTGTGATAAACTTAGGAACTCTGACAATATAGAAAAATTAAGCTAGGTATCAAATAATATCTACAACGAAAACAATTTTTTTTTAAACCTTATGCGCTCGAAGATGAGATGAATGTATATATACTACGCCTCCTCATTTTGAGATTTTTTAAGAAAACCGTCGACTGTTCTATTTCGACTGATTTCTTTCATTTTTTTAGGTAGAGTAGTTTCTTTAGGCATACCTTTCTTTCATTTTTTACATTCTCATCAATCCAATTTTCATCAAATCTCTACGTTTTAAGAATTATTGGCCTCAAGAAGATCTACAAATTCTCCATCGACGATAGGATAAGTAGTTTTCGTTTTCATTGTGAAAAAGACTGCTAAAAAATCATACATTCAACTTTTCAGCCAAAAAATGTGAGATATAAAAAAATATTACAATGAAAGATTATTGGCCCTAAAAAGATTAAAAAATTTTTCATTGAAAACTTTCTGATAGAGTAAGTAGTTTTCATTTTAATCGTGAAAAATAATATAAGAAAATCAAAAACTAATTTTTCCCGCCAAAAACTTTCGTAAGATTTATCGGATCGAATTGCGCTTTGGCACACTTGTTTAAGGCATAAAAATTGGGGACGAATTCGTTAACCAACTATTTTTGATCAACGATTCCAGTTTTATCCACCAAAAAAACGCTTTTGAAAATCAAAAAGATGCTTTTTGAAAATCAAAAAAATTAAATTTTCTGGCCAAACTATGCGAGATACGGAAAAATGTTAGGCTAAAAAATTATTGGTCTTGAAAAGATCTACAAATGTTCTATTGATCATTTTTGTATGGGATGAGTATTTTTTATTTCAATCGTGAAAAATGCTATTGAAAAATCATAAATTAAATTTTCCCGCCAAGAAACGTGAGATATAAAAGATATTACAACGAAAAATTATTGGCCTTAGAAAGATCTAAAAATTTTCCATTGACCACTTTTTTATGGGGAAAGTAGTTTTCTTTTCAATCGTGAAAAATACTGCTAGGAGAATAAAATGGAAGTGGTCAAAAGTGGTCAATAGATTTTTAGATCTTTTTAAGGCCAATAATTTTTCTTGGAACTATTATTTTATATCTCACGTTTTTTGGTGGCAAAATTGAACTTATGATTTTTTAAAAGTATTTTTTCCCTTTTTAAATATTTGGAAAAAATGAAATATGTTAATTATATAATTTATCAGAAAGATACAGAGATGTATGCGGAAAATCGAGCGCGAATATTATGATGAGAATGTATTCCTTAAGGCCGATAGAGCCTTAAGTAAATCAATTTCCTTTTTTATTTGAAATCAAAAACAAATTTAGTAATTTGTACATGAAGAACATATAACACCGTGCGTGAAGCGCGAGGACTGAATCGAATTTTAAAATTCCACTGTGACCAAAAAACAATTCGATTAAATGAAAAACTGCCTTCTTGGCGTTCAATTATCTTTATTTTTCACGGAGAGAAATGAATACTAGCAGTTAACATTTGGATACTAAGTCGTGATACACTCAACTCTCCATTTAATTTGCCTCCATTTACCACCTTCGTGGAATTTTTGCCGTCTCGCGTTCCTTGATCAGGGGGTCCAAGGGTCCGAGAGAGAGAAATCGAGTGAACGGACACGGAGTCAAGCAGTTCTGAAAATGGTTCATACGACCCTGACTGTTTACATTGTAGAAATTCTTGGGAGAGCCTCGCGGTCATAGCAGGTCATATCCGAGACTGGAGTTAAACGGAGAGTTGAGTGCATATCTGTGATTCAACTATGGGATAGAGATCTAGATACTCAGACTTAACATCCACAGATATTAAGTCCTAATATCTCAGATACTTATACTAGATATCTGAGTTACTTACCCTAAATATCTGAAATAATTATTCTAAATATCTGAGATATTAAAGTTAGAAGCCGATGCTTCAAAGCTGGTAATCCTTGAATATTACTGTTATGTATCCAAGATGTTAAATTTTAACGTCCAAGGTATAACAGTGAATAATCTTAAATGCTACTGTTTAATATAAATAATGTAAAGAGTATTATCTTTTGAATATTACCAATAATTAGTATACTAAGATTTATTTTTACATGCTCTATTAATTTGAATGAGTCAATTTGAGTGAAAATTCGATGTATTATGGACCAGAATGACTGAAATAATTCATATTGGTCGATCCAAATTTATAGAGTGTAATACGCATACAAATGAATACGAAATAACTGGATTTGGAAGTTATCGAAAATGATTTTAACCTTTATTTAAAACCAAAATAAAATCTTATGCATATGATAAATATCACATTGTCGGCTCAATGAGAAATTAACATTTATTTGATTCGCACGAATATCGGGAGCTCATCGCCAACATCAATATTACAACTGTATCGTGTCTGGATCCATTTTATTATCTGAAATGAAAAATAAAACACAAATTATTTATAGGTTTCAGTTCGGTTTTATAAAAACACTTTTAAGCGTAAAGTATACAAAAACTATAGAATTTCGAAATTCCTCAAGAACCCGGCAAAAATGAGGATTAAATAGAGAAGAATTAAAGAATATCAGATTTTAGTGACAAGGTGAACATTATTCTATTGTTTTCAGTATACTTGATTCTAATTAATTTGCACTGAAATTTTCGTTCTTAGAAAAATTGGAGCCGTATATTGGGAAATTTCAACATTTCAAAAAAATGTATTACTTCATTGTGGATTGGAGCTACGTGGAAATATCAAGTTTTAAATAGAATAGACAAAATATTCAGTTTTTACAATAAAATCTAAAATTCTGTAATTCTTCTCTATGCAATCCTTCATGTCGGAAGTGCAATATTGGTTTCTATACAAAGCGTCAATGCTCCGAAATTGCTAATACTTACGAAACATGAAACGTACCTTCGAACCTTTTTATTGTGGAATCATCAACTTCCCATTTTTTAGTAAACTGCTTACATCTGCAACATCCATATTCCAAAAAGGATTCTAGTAATCTGTAAGGAAAGTAATTTTATGTCAAGAAAATTCTGTTTGAAAGTCAAAATTCTTTTTATTAAGAGGTTAGGCTCTCTTTGCTTGGAATTTTGTAGTCATGCGATAAGAGAAATCCATACTTATTGTAACATAATCACGCAAAACACGCCTAAAAACACAAGTTAAAAATCAGCTCAGTAATAATAATGAAATTAGGACAAAATGGAGAAGATGCTGTCACCATCGTCACGCTTGTCGAAAATCAAGCTTTAACTCCAACACAAGAAGATCGTACGTGCGCGCGCATGGCCGCACGCTAGCTACATTTCTAATATCTCGAGATACTTATGCTCAATATCTCAGATGTTTACGTTCATCATCTCAAATTATAAGTTTTTTTGTTATTATCCGATAATATCTCAGATTAAAAAAATCAACATCTCGGATTAGAAGAGCTCTTAATATTTTCTGTTATTATTCTATAATATCTGGGATAATACATTTTAACACCTTAGATTATAATAACGCTAGAATCATCTGCTATTAGCCAGTAATATCCATATTTTTAATACCTATTTCCTAATATCCAGTTTTCTCCGTGTTCCCAATAAATTAACCGAAAAATTCTTGTACTTTCTGAAGGGAATCACTATTTAATGTCCAAATTTGAAACCTCAAGTTCAAGTTACTGAATCCTTTACCTTGTAAGGTACTTCCCTCGGGCTTCTGCAAACCATGAGGGGCACTCGTTGACGTGTACTCTGCACGTGCGAACGTGACGTCAGGTCACGCAGCTGCCATATGCAGGCGGTCTTCTGTTCTCTTAGAAGAAACAAAAAAAAATAAAAAAAAAAAAGCAAAAACAAAAATATGAAGGTACGATTGAGAGGCTGCATACAAGAGTGAACGTCTCGTGTATCCCAATAGTGCTGCACTTTGAGACACTCGATACCAGAAGTGTGTATCGCGTGTGCAAGGTAAACCGTAACATATGCAAGCATTATCATGTGACGTTATTCTTCCCCAAAAATCTCCACTTGATTGTTTAAAATTCGAATAAACAAGGCATTTTTAATTAAAATGCATTATACAGATCACAAACTACTATAGTATAAATATTACACATAAAAATATATTATTAGTAAACTCAATGCGTGACTCATTCTGCAAAATGCACTTAAGTTTCACTTAACTTAAGAGAGTTTCCACATTCAGCACATAAAATATTCTTTCAGCGAGTTAATCGCTCAGGTGTCCTGCATTAATGAGAGCCGTCGAACCGCAAGATATCGCGAATATGCAGAATGAGCGTGCACTTTAATCTCGAAAAAAGGCCCCACTGCGATACTACACCCACACTCTGGGCGTCAGGCTAATAATAATTCAGCATCGTTAATCCTGTCGGCACATTAGTAATCCTTAGAACTTGTATACGACCCTGCGGCGCCATAATATCTCTCCTCATTAATTGCAATTAAGTAAATCCCCGTGGCCCCGAGCCTCGGCCTCGGTCCGCAGTGATCCATTATATCGCATTCGTGCACGGCTATATCGCGAACTTTTCGCGTGCCGGTCAACCTACCTCTTTGCGTAATGCCTTTCGCACATATGGCGGGTACACGCGAACTGATACGTGCCCACGCATCCATATAAACTGAGATTTAATTCCTTCATGCCCCTTCATTCCCAAAAAAATTGAAATGAACAAAAGTTTCATTTGAGATCGGTAAATGGACCATAACTCCTTTTTAGGGTTGCGTAGGCGAAATTCGGTCTTTTTCTCCTCCACTGACTCCCCCTCCTCTATAATCTTATAGCACTCACTCTCCTTTTACCCTCCCCCTCTTTATTCGTCTATCCCTCCAACACCCTCACAATAATACCCCCTCATCATCACTCTTCTTCTATCCTGTATTATTCGCACCTCTCTGAAACCCTTTCAACTATCCCCTTCCATCCCCTATACCCTCTATATTCATCTATTCCTACTCCTCGGCCCCTTACATACCCTTACACATCTCCTCCTTTACCCTCTCACAATAATACGCCCTCACAATCTCTTTTCTTCTCTTCACTATTCTTCGCATCCCTTTCTGCAACTCTTTCACTCCATTCAGTCCCCCCACCCTTTCCTCTTAGTCCCTTTGACACACTTACACCTCCTCTCCCAACCCACCCCTTAGTATCTCATCTCATAAATTCGAATTCTCCGTAATGTTCATCCACCATCGCCCTTTATCCCTTCTAATTTTCTCTTCTCAACAGCTCTATTCGACTCGGCCGTCCACACTGCCTCCTCCCCTCTTCCTCGATCCACCGTTCTGTGCATCCCTCCCACCCCCACTTCATCCTCTCCCATGTATCCAAATCCCTATCCTCTCGTCCCTCACCCTCAACGTCCACTGTCCCCTCTTAGTCATCTACTTCTACTCCTAATGCCCATCCTCCGTCGTCATTTCCCCCTCATACATACCTCACCCGTCTCTCTTTATTTTACTCAACCCTCCACACCATATTCTCCTCTCACATGTGTCCCTTTCTCTCGTTTTACCTAACCCCCACCTCTTAATATTCCCCTTCAGCAATCTATACCCCTTCCCCTCTTTTCGCCCTCATCATCCTTTCCCTTCATTTACCCTTGCTTCCACCTTTCTATTTTACTAATTGTGATCCTCCTCAACCTCTGCTCTTACTTCCCTAACTTCCTCCTCTTCCTCGCGAAAACACCCTCTTTCCAACACCTCTCTAACCCCTCTACCCTCTACCAAATCACATGTTTCCTACCCCACCTCTCCCACTCTTTTTCCTTTATTTTCTTCCAATCTCACTCATAAAGTAATTTTGAAGATTGTGTTAAGGCTATCATTATGATTTTCAATTTGCATTTTAGGAGGCTTCCATAAGCCACATGACCCATTTTCCGGCGATTTTTGACCCCCTCCTCCCATCTAGTCCATTTTTCCGATTTCTCCTATAGTTTTTCGCCATTGTGTGGCAGTAGATTGAACCCCCCCCCCCCTCTTAATCATACCACGTTGTTTATGGAAGTCTCCTTATGGAACGTTGAAATAACAGTAAGTTAACAATAAGGCCATTTACTTCATCAAACATTCTATAGGATAAAACTGAAAACTCTTTAATAACAATTTGTACAAAGGAGGGGTGTCCCCGTCAGGAATCCATGTGGACAATCCATAGGGAAAATCCCACGAGGGCCCCCGCAGGGAGCCCTGCTTGTTTACCCTCACGGCCGACCAGTTCAAATTTCTAAGTCCAAAGGGTTAATATTTTTTTCACATTACAAATTTTTATGTTTGGTTAGTTCAGACTTACAGAAAATGCATTTTTCTGAAAAATTTGATGACATTTTTTTGAAAGTTGATCGTTAAAATATCAGACATTCGACGAGGGCCCCCACAGGGGGCCCTGCTTGTTACTTCCGTGCCTCAGCCTATAAAAATAAAACGATTTTGTTGCGATGAATTGATTTTTGTGACAAATAGTAACAATATCTCATTTACATGTACATTTATTGAAAATAAAGATAATTCCAACAAATTTTGATGCGCGTGCGGAGTTCTGCCTGAAGAGAGTTATAAAAAATGTTGATTCAGAAGTTGTTGATTGAAAATATAAACAAATCAATCAATCAAAAAATATAAATATAAAAAACATAAAAATTTGTAATGTCAACAAAATATTGACCCTTTGGACTTAGAAATTTCAACCAATCGACCGTAAGGGCGAACAAGCAGGGATCCTTCGGGGGCCCTCGTGGGTTTTCTTATATGGATTGTCCACATGGGCCTCTGACGTGGGCCATCATTCCAAAGAGGGCTAAATATGGTTTTTTTCACACGGGATGCTGTACTTTTTTAACTAATTAAGAGATTTAACTTGTCTTCTTTTGTATAGGTGACATAGAAACCGAACCCTTCGGATCGGAAACCAAGTTTATCAAAAGGAAAAACGGAAGTCTGATAAAATGCTGGTCATGAGTTCAAGTCCCGATCGAGGCGCTAATATTTGTATCTTCAATTTTATTTTCAAATTTGTTATACATATTAATAATACATATATATTTGATAAGATATGCTTCAAAATAATAATAAGACAATTATTAAAGGTATTTTTAAGAATTAAAAAATTGACGTCGAGGCAACTGCGAGGAACCCGCAAGGGCAACCATAAAGGCAAGCACGAGAGAAGCCCATGTTGAATCCTTATGGATTAGGAAGTCGTTTGTATGAGGGGCCACGTCTGGATTGCCCTCGTGGGCCCCTCAAGGTCTGAGGAAAATCCATTTTTCTACATGGGATTTCAAAAAAAAAAAATTGAAAAATGCTACATCTGATATTCCGAAGTTAAGCGTTTTCTAGTGCTGAAAGAAACCTACACACCAAATTTCAAAATTTTGTGACAATTTGAGCAAAAGATTAAGTACACTCATCTCGCGTAACTGTGCCGCCCGTTCTTGTACCGGCTTCACGGTTGCTCACGCTTGACTGCTTCTGCCTCCCCTTCCTGAGTGTCCCTTGGTGCCATATACTCAAGGTCTTCGCTCTATCAGTCAGTACCGTATCAGAAGTTGCTTACATCGCAACTCTCTCGGCATATACTTTTGTACGTGTGCTGGGTTCAAAGACTATATATACGGTCCTGAATTTTTACTCACTCGTCGCTCTAAATCCGGTTGAAACAAGATTTTGATAGCGCTCGTTACTGTGCCGACCAGACTCGAGGCCGGCACAGTTACGCGAGATGAGTGTATACTGCCTAAGATATTCTTCAATATGTTTCCTCTGACAATTTATTTTTACACTTTCCTACACAAAAAAAAACATTGAACACCAAAAGTTAAGTCAATTTATCACACATATGGACTATATTTGACCCTTTCACCCAAGATAACTCAAGCCATTTCCTGATGACTCGTCCTTAAATCTCAGTGTGCTATTTACTCGCATTTTACCGGCTGTAAATCCCAAAGGGAGCTCTCGGAAGACGTACGCGAGAAGGAAGAGTCGAGCTTATAGTCTTATACGAAAAGGCGAATGGCTTGGATGAAGAGTGGTACATGGAGGGAGGAGGGGGGACGGGCCCGTAAAAGGGCTTCCCAAAGAGGCAGAAAAGACGCCTCCGGGTGCGGGTGTCATTGTTGATATACAACGCGGTAAGTATACGATAAGTAGACCCCATAAATTCGACCAATCAGACGCGCCGCCTTGCACCACACGGCTGAATCCTCTGAACGGGTTACTTGCGTGTTAGCAATGTACAGATCGATTCACATTACAGCACTCATATAAGACGGGCTTGAAAATCTCGTTAAAGTTAGGATCCTTTCAACCAATCGGAAGCGACTCTTTTACCTCATCATTTACGAAGCTTTTTAAGATAACTCAATACAACATGAAGATAAATGCCAAATGAAATGCTCACTGTTTCTAAATATTATAGTTAATACTTGATCAAATAGTCTATTTTTTTATAATGACAAGTATTACTATTACTGCCGAAAGGAAATCCTCTTTTTTATTAGCTTCTGTGATAATCGAACTAATCAACTAACAAACTGAAGCTAATAAAAAATTAGTAAGAGTAGGCGGCAGGTGCCTACAAAAAAGAGTTTCGTAGCCTATTAAGTCGTTGATAAAGTCGTTCAAATATCCCCTCTCCCGTCCCACATTCTCCCTAATTTCCCCCTCCCCATATTTGCCACTCTCAGTTCCCCGCCCCTATTCTCCTCATTTCCTCTTACTTACTCTCATTCCCCCTTTATTCCCCCTTCACCCCATTTCCACTCATTTCCCCTTACTTCCCTTTATTTCCTCTCACTTCCCCTCATGCCCTCACCACATTTTCCCTTTTTTGCACGACAGACGGACACCCGACCGAAACCATAAGTAGAGGACCTTTTTAGCCAATAAAAATTTCAAATACTTGTTATTAGAAAAACAATGGACCATATGATCTAAAATTAACTATAACATCTAGAACATTTATTCACACTGGTCAACAACACTTTAACATCTAAGAAAATACTTATTATTCACAAGGAAAGATTTTCTATGGCAAATTTAGGTTAAACTAGATTTAAAATTTTCATATTCTTTCAGAATTTCATATAAATTGTATTGGAAACACTAATGCCCTCAACTTCATGATATCTTTTAGTTTGCACTTCCCGAGTTGGAACCTTTCAATATGCATATTTCTAGATAGAATCTTGTCATTTGGACACTTTGATATCCAATCGATTTTCTTGCATCATCTTACACGGAAA
Organism: Melikaiella ostensackeni; assembly: GCA_032362435.1. Classification (NCBI taxonomy): domain Eukaryota; kingdom Metazoa; phylum Arthropoda; class Insecta; order Hymenoptera; family Cynipidae; genus Melikaiella; species Melikaiella ostensackeni. The sequence goes on along the minus strand of JAUMHM010000078.1, from coordinate 40,973,705 downwards.
AAACTGGATATTGAGAAATAGATATTAAAAATATGGATATTATGATGAAAGGAGGTGTTTCGGGTTTCAATCGTGTGCAAAACTACGAATCTTGAAGACGTTTCGTGAACATTGCAGTTTACTTCTTCAGGGCTAACCTGAAACTGAAGCTTC
>JAUMHM010000078.1:40947029-40968998 GCA_032362435.1 Melikaiella ostensackeni | reverse complement strand
AGTCTCATTCACACATTCCAAACATTCTTTCTTCGGCCTACCTCTGGGTACGCTACCACTCATTCTACCTAAATACACTTGATTCGTTAAATATTTTTCATTCATTCTCTCAAATCGACCAAACCATCTCAGCAAATTTCTTTCACTCTTGTCAAACAATGATTCTTCTACACCACATTCTTTGAGAACGCACTCATTACTGACTTTGTCCATTAGCGTGTTACCGCACATATTCTGCGGGAATTGCATTCCAACCGCCTTCACTTTACTCCTATCCTTTTATATCTCTGCATCTATCATTCCGTCAGCAGTAAACTAACTTCCAAGATACACGAACTCATCAACTTATTTTATCCTCTCTTCGTTTAAGGCAATGTTGCACACTATTTTCTCACCCCTCCTTTCAAACACGATAATTTTTGTTTTATTTGCGTTAATCTTAAGACCCATGCTCTTCATGCTGATATCCAGTCTGCTCATCATTCTCAGCAAATCGTCGACTGATTCTGCTGTAACAATCTTATCATCTGCAAACGCCAGTACACGTACTTTCACTGTCCCGAGATCAGCACCTTCTTCGTCTAAAAGAGCCATTCTTAAACATTTGTCCATGTATATATTGAACATCCAGGAGGACATAACACAGCCTTGCATAACATCCTGTTTAATATCAAACGAATCGCTCATTTGTACATTCACTCTTACACTCGCTTTACTACCATTATATATTGCTGTCATTGCTCTTAGAAGCCAACCATTCACTCCATACTCTTTCAGGATTTCCCAAAGTTTAGATCTATTTACCTTATCGAAAGCTTTTTTCGAATCAACAAAAGCACAGAAATCTCTTTTGTGTACTCTCAAACTTTTTTCTATGATCTGCTTCAAGCTAAATATCTGATCCGCACATGATCTCCCTGCCATAAATCCACTTTGAACTTCTCAGATCCTTTCTTTAGTTATGCGTATGACCTTCTCAATCAGTATTTTGGTAAATATTTTGCCCACGGTACTTACTAGGCTAATCGCTCTATAATTATCACAGTCGCCCTTATCACCCTTTCCCTTGTAGATTGGGACAATAATCACCTTTTTCCAATTATTTGGAACTTCACCATGTATAGCACACATGTTCATAAACTCGCTTAGCCACACAACAAATATCCGCCGCCGCTCTTAAGCATTTCAGCGGTGATGCCATTCCAGCAGCCTTACCATTCTTTAGTTTCTTGATCACGGATATAATGTCGTGAATATTGATTCTTCTTCCGCTACCTATACAATAGGATTGTCTAACGTATTCTCTTCAGTGGGAAGGTTGTTATGCTCCATAGCTTGACCTTCATACAATCTCTTGAAAAATTCTCTCATACAGTCTTTCACTTTGTCCGAATCCCATACCATTTCACCATCAGCATTCTTGATTCCGACTACCTCACTGCTAGAACTTCCTTTACTAATCTTCTCAACTCATGTCCAAACTAATTTGTTATTACCTTCAGAGTCATTTTGCATTTTTTTTTTCTTCCGCTTTAATTTTATCCTTACTTTCTTTGACTCGTATCTTGGCTTTTCTGTTTTTATGCCTGTAATCATTTTCTAATCTCATTTTCTAATCTCATCCTCTTCTCATCGCTAAAACTTTTACTATTTAATCTACATTTTTATTGTCGAATTCAGTCTTCCAGTCTTCTTCATGATGTCCTAAATATTTATTCAGTTTTTCACGATATTCCAATTGTACTTCTGGTTTCTGCAATTCCAGAAGAATCACAAAATTTCAGATTTTCATGTATGAACTGAATATTTTTTCTATCCTATTATAAACTTGATTTTTCCACGAAGATCCAATCCACAAATCCACAATAACATCCCCAGCGAAAAAAAGGAAAAGGTTGGAAAGAGTTTGGAAAGAATGTTCCTTCCGAACCTTTCCGACGTTTATGTGAATTTTGCTTCCGAATCCTTTCCGAACGTCGCACTGTTCCACTTACCGAAGTTTTCCGACTATTTTCGAGTTTTTATGAATGTCGCACTCTCCTAAAATTTCTGATTCTTTCAGAACATTTCTGAATGTCCCGTTAGTGAATTCGTTCTGAACGTTTCCGATTTTTTTCTGAATTGAAATTTTAAAAAATATTCTGTTAACAACTTATTTTTACCTTCAAAGAATTTCAAATTGCAGTAATCCTATTGATTTGTTTGGAATCCAGCAAAGATGATTCCTAAAAACCTAGAAATTTTACTTTCGTACATTGCACATATACATTGCACAATAATATTTAACGTATTACCAGTTTTGAAGTCTATGCTTCCAACTTTAACATCTCAAATATTAAGAATAAGTATCTTGGATATTAAGTCCTAATACCTGTGGATGTTGAATCCAAGCACCTAGATCTTTGTCCCATAGTTAAATCACAGATATACGAGGCTCGTTTAATAAGTTTGCTAAAACAGCAAGTAAAATTTTTTTCTGAAAAATTTGCCTTCATTCCTCCACATAGTCTCCTTCGAGGGTTACACAGTTAATCCAGCGAGATTCTAACTTTTTTATCCCTTCAGAAAAGTAAGGTTTCTCGAGGTCTGTAAAATACGCATTGACTTGGCATCGATTACTTCTTCATTGAACGAGAATCTCTTGCCACCGAGCCAGGTCTTGAAGTTGGTGTCAGTCGTGACCATTTTTTGTAGCTCGGCTTTCAAGCAGTCCAATAATGATGCACGGTACGTTCCTATTATAGTTTTACCCTTCTGCAAGCAATCAATAATGATAATTCCTTGGGAATTCCAAAATGCTGTGACCATCACCTTCCCAGCTAACAAAACAGTCTTTGCCTTCTTTGGCGCACTTTCACCAGGCAGTACCCACTGCTTTGACTGCTGCTTTGTCTCAGGTGTATAGCGGTGGATCCAGGTTTCGTCCGCAGTCACGAATCGACGCAAAAACTCCTGTGGATTCCGATTCAACTTCGTCAAAGACTGTGCTGAAACGTCTTTTTGGTTGCGCTTTTGATCGAGAGTCAACAATTGCGGCACGCATCGTGCATACACCTTCTTAATCTTCAGTGTCTCGTGCAAGTTGTTGTAGACTCGTTCAATGAAGATGCCTACAGCCTTAGAAATCTCAGGCACCTTGATTCGGCGATCTTCCATAATCATACGATGAATTTTTTCCAGCATATCCGATGTGGTGACCTCAATTGGGCGTCCGATGCACGCTTCATCTTCAGTTGTGTTTCGGCCATGTTTAAATTCGTTTATCCAATAATAAACGGTTTTCAATAAAGGAGCAGACTCCCCGTGAACTTCGTCTAGCTCGGCTTTGATCTGCGCGGTCATCCATGGGTTTTGTCTGAAGCTTAGTAGAGGTTAGTTTGAAGGGTGCTATTTCTTGGCCATATACTACAAAGTTCATTTTGGCGCCATCTAGCGGAAAATCTACCTTACTTATCAAATGAACCTCGTACCACGACTTAGTATCCATTTTTCTCTGTGTAGAGTCTTATATAGCGTCCACATCCTTTTGCACTGAGACGATACTGTAAAATAAATTTCTAATTGTAATATTTTTTCTCTCTCGCCCTTTTGAATCTTTCGACTCTGGATCTGGTACCTGGTTCCTTCCGAGATATATTAGCGTATTTACGTGGCACCCTCCGGCTTGTTTCGTTATGCCGTTACACCTGCATCGGGGCGCTGAGCGCTGACAATTACCTGACGATCGATGGATCGCCCCAGGTACAACTTGAGAATCGCGAAACAACCACGAAACCCAGTGCGGTGGTGAACCATTGTCAGAGAGAAAAGGGCCACACCACGCATTATAAGGCAAATTGCTGGTAATCACCCGCCATTTATTTGCAGGAGCACTCACGATTCAACGTCAGTCCTGTTTTTATAGGCCAGAATTTACCTGGCCCGTGGCATCAGGCTCAAACATGCTTTTCAACATTGTCTTACAATTTTGACAAGAAAAATGCTTGCCGTGATTCATGCAAATTCTTGCTGGCACGCAAAAATTATACCGCTCTGTACCACTCAATAATTTATTCAGGTTGTTAGTCATTCTAAAAAATTAATCAATTGCCAACTCCCAAAATTGGACTATTAGATCTTTTCATGCTTCCCCTTTTTCCATTTTTGAATGTGCAAAATTGAATTTTGAAACAATCCTCACGCTTGAAAATAAATGCTCTAATTATTTACAGCACGTAAGAGAGACATCCGGTCACAGTAAATCTTAAGATATCAAAAGTGCTGTAACTCAATTCAATCTTGCATTTAATATCAAAATAATCCAGTTTAGTGAATCAACAAATCTACTGGCTCAACTTTATAATCTTAGCAACCGACAGTCGCGTTATTTTTCTTCTTTGCAAACAGACAGACGCAAGAAATATTTTACTTCAATTAACTTGAAACACTTTTAATCCTCAAATTTTCAAGTAAAAGTATTGCATTTTCAACAAAACTGATAAATTTTCAGCCAAGTTGACGAATTTTAAACCAAGAAGAGTAATTGTCTACAAAAAAAAAGAATTTCCAAAAAAAAACACCTGAATTTAAAACCAAAAAGTTGAATTCAAGCAAAGAACACAAACTATCAAAGAAAGAGTTGATTTTTCAATCATGAAAGATTTTTCAGTCGATGAAGAAACACATCATCCAAGATGTTGAATTTTCAAGCCAAAAAGACGAATTTACAACAAAATACATAAATTTTTAACCCATTAGTTGAATTTTCAACTAGTAGAGATTAATTTTCAACCAAAGATAGAGTATTTGAATTTTCACTCAAAAAAATTAATTTTCAATTTAAAAAAAAATAAATTTTCTATGAAATAGTTAAATTTTCAACCAGACAGATGAATTTTCAGATCAAATGATGAATCTTCAACCAGAAACATGTTTCTTTGACAGAATAGTTCCACTTTCAACCAAAAGAGATAAATTTTGAACAAAATATATACATTTTCAAGCAAATAGTGGAATTTTAACTGAGTGATATAAATTTCCAACAAAAAATACCTGACTTTCTACAAAATATTTGATGATTCAACCAAAAAGATCAATTCTCAGAGAAAAATTTAATAGTTGATATTACAACCATAAAAGGTTTTAATTTTATATCTAAAATTATTGAATTTAACAAAAAATGTAGACTTTTAAGCCAAATAATCAAGTGAGCAACCACCAAAGATAAAATTTGTAGCCAATAACATTAATTTTCTACAAAAAAGGACAATTTTTCAACAAAACACATGAATTTTCAACCAAATACTTGAATTTTCGATTAAAGAAATCATTTTCAACAGGGAAAATCGAATTTTCAGGGAAATATTTCAATTTTTATCTAAAATTATGAATCTTCAATACAACAATGAGTTTATAACAAAGTAGTTCCACTTGCAACCAAGTACTTGAACTTTCAATCAATAGAGACGAATTCTCAACGGAAAATGTAAAAGTTGATACATCAACCAAAAATGATTTTAATTTCTAATCATAAAAAATGTCATTTTACCAAAAAAGAGGAATTTTCAACGCAATGCATAAATTCTCAACCAAATATTTACATGTTCAACCAAAAAAGACGAATTTTCAGCAAAATAGTTGAATCTTCAGCAAAATAGATTAATTTTCAAAGAAAAAAAACGACTTTTTCAGAAAATAATTTGATTTTAAACCAAATAATTTGCAACAGCGAGAGATAAATTTTCAAGGAAGAACATTACTTTTCTACTAAAAAAGACAAATTTTCAATAAAATACATGAATTTTGAACCAAATACATCAATTTTTGATGGAGACAAAATAATTTTCAACAGAAAAAATCGAATTTTTAAAAAAAATATCTCAATTTTCAACCAAAATTGTGAATATTCAATAAAACAATGAATTTTTAACAAAGTAGTTTCACTTTCAAGCATATATTTGAATTTTCACACAAAAGATATAAAATCTCAACGAAAAATGTAATAGTTGATACTTCAACAAAAAATGTTTTTAATTTTTATTCATAAAAATTTAATTTGACCAAAAGAAAGGAATTTTCAACATACCACATAAATTTTCAACAAAATAGTCGGATCTTCAGCAAAACAGATTAATTTTTAAACAAAAAAGATGACTTTTTAACAGAATAATGAAATACTTGAATTTTCAATTTGAAAAAATAATTTTCAACAGGAAAAATCGACTTTAAAAAAAAAATATATTTCAATTTTCAACTGAAATTATGGATCTTCATTAAAAAAATAAATTTATAACAAAGCAGTTCCACTATCAATTCGTACTTGAATTTTCAATCAAAAGAGCTGAATTCTCAACGAAAAATGTAATAGTTGATACTTCAACCAAACATGATTTAAATATTTATTCATAAATAATTAAATTTAACCAAAAGAAAGGAATTTTTAACATTAATACATAAATTTATAATTAATAATATATAATATATATATTATATATATAATATATATATAATATATAATATAATTTATAATACGAATTTTCTATAAGATTGGTTAATGTTCAAGCAAAATGATGAGTTTTTAAATTAAGTGATGAATCTTAACCAATAAAATGAGTTTTTAATAAAGTAGTTCCACATTCAACGAAAAGAAATGAAGTTTGAACAAAATACATACATTTTCAACCAAAAAGTTGAATTCTCTACTTAACAAAGTCGTTCTACTTTCAACCAAAAAAGTTGAATTTTCAACCAGAAAAGATTAATTCTCAACAAAAAATAAAATAGTTGATATTTTAGCCAAAATCGAATTTAATTTTTAATCCGAAATAGTTGAAATCGACCAAGAAAAAAGAATTTTTAACAAAATAGTTGAACCTTCAACTAACAAATGAATTTTTAACAAAGTAGTTCAACTTTCAACCGAGTAGTTGAATTTTAAACCAAATAATTACATTTTCAACCATAAAACATGAATTTTCTACCAATAACAATTATTTTCCACTAAAAATACGAATTTTCAGCCAAAAAGATTAATTTCCCACCAAGAAGATGAATTTTCAACAAAACACATGAATTTAAAAACAAATAGTTTAATTTTCGATCAGAAAATATACATTTAAAAAAAGCATTTTCTAACAAAATATTTAAATTTTCAACCAAAGAGGATGACTTTTTGACGATTTTGTTGCATTTTCAACAAAATAATCAAATTTCCAACCAATTAGTAGAATTGGGGAACAAAAAAGATGAATCCTCGACCAAAAAATAATAGTAGACTTTTCAACGAAAAATAGATATCTTTCAAAGAAAAATAGTTGTATTTTCTTATTGGGTTTTATTAATTCAGTTCGCGTATAAGCGGAAGAATGAGAAAAAGGGGAATAGGAGAAAGACTTGCCAAACCCGCGATTAATAAATAGGAATTTTGATAATTTATAAGCTGAAGAATAATAGTTTAAATAAAAACTGATGTTCATCATTAATACTTTAGAAATATTATTTTAGAAAACAGAATATTTTATCTTCTAAAACTAATTTAATTAAGATTGTTCCAGTTCAGTTGATGGTAACGGGGATGTATGTAATAGATACCTTCTGGGACTCGTTAAATTACTTGCGATCCTGGCAAAAAAATCATTTTAGTCGAGAATTTGCAGAAACCAGAAGTACAAATGGCATATCGTGAAAAGCCGAATAAATATTTAGGGCATTATAAACAAGACTAGAAGACAAAATTAGGCAATAAGAATGTAGAGGGTGTATGGATAATACTACGGGATAGTACCTTCAATAGTGCATCTGAAGTGTGCGGTACTGAAACTGTAAGAAGAAAGACTGTAGATGCTTGGTGGAATGATGAAGTCCGCGTGGCTGTTAATGAGAAAAGGCTAGCGTACTCGAGAAAGCTGAATATTAAAAGTCTTAGTGATGAGGAAAGGACTAGAATAGAAAATGATTATAGGGATAAAAGCAGAAGCGCCAAGATACTAGTCAAAGAAAGCAAGGACAAATCAAAGCGGAAGAAGATTAAAAAATGCAAAATGATTTTGAAAGAATTAAAAGATTATTATAAAAATGTAGAGGGTGTATGGATAATACTATGGAATAGTATCTTCAAGAGTGCATCTGAAGTGTGCGGTACTGCGGCTGTAGGAAGAAAGACTATAGATACTTGGTGGAATGATGGAGTCCGCGTGGCTGTTAATGAGAAAAGGCAAGCGTACTCGAGAAAGTTGAATATTAAAGGTCTTCGTGATGAAGAAAGGACAAGATTAGAAAATGATTTATTTATAGGAATAAAAGCAGAAGAGCCAAGATACTAATCAAAGAAAGCAATGATAAAATCAAAGCGAAAGGAGATACAAAAATGCAAAATGATTTTGAAGGAAATAAAAGATTATTATAAGAATGTAGGGTATATTAAAAGAATGGAGGGTGCATGGATAATACTACAGGATAGTATCTTCAAGAGTGCATCTGAAGTGTGCGGTACTGTGGCTGTAGGAAAAAAAAACTATAGATGCTTGGTGGTATGATGAAAGCCGCATGGCTGTCAATGAGAAAAGGCAAGCGTACTCGAGAAAGTTGAATATTAAAGGTCGTAGTGATGAGGAAGTGACTAGATTAGAAAATGATTATAGGTATGAAAATAGAGAAACCAAAACACTAGTCAAAGAAAGCAAGGATAAAATCAAAGCGAAAGAAGGTACAAAAATGCAAAATAATTTTAAAGAAAATAAAAGATTATTTTAAAAATCGGTTAAGGATATTAGGAAAGGAAGTATTAGCACTGAGTTAGACGGAACTAAGAATGCTAATGGTCAAATGTTTTGAAGATTTGGACAAAGTGAAAGACTATATGAGTGATTTTTTCAAGAAATTGTATGGAAGTCAAGCTATCAAGCATAACAACCATGAAATTGAAGAGGATTGTAAGACTGCTAATGTGAATGGTATCACCGCTGAAATGCTTAAGAGCGGTAGCGGATATCTGTTTTTGTGTCTGAGCGAATTTATGAGTTCTATGGTAGAGAAAAATGTAAATATTAAAAAATCTCAATTATTGCTATTTCTAAATATCTGAGCAAGCGGAACATGAAAAATTGATTTGAAAAATAGCATGTTCAACCCAACCTTATAAACATAAATATCGGTTATAAGTGGACAGTCGCAGATACATATTGTGAAAAGGAAAATTCTTGTTTACAAAGTTTATCCAGTGATACTAAAAATAATAAAGTACCTGCTTCCGACCAACCATTCAGGTTACGTTCGAAGCTGGTGTGAAGTAATTGTACCGTAAATTGTAATGAAATTGCTCGCAATTATGCACCAATCTCTCGCATAAGAACTCGACGTTATGATCAAAATTCTTGCTTAGTAAGTGCACAATTTGATCATTCACAACTATTTTTCTTCGACAGTCTCAGCACTAGAAACCAGAATTTTATTGCCTCGTTTTTTACGTTTTTGCAATCCCCGTAACCTGAACATGCAAAATCGAGGATTTCCAGTTCTAGAAATACATTGAAAATATCCCGAGTAAGTTAATATCACTGTGTGTGGGAGTTGAAGTTCGTATTTGGAATTTATAGAATTCAATAATATGTTAATAATGTGTAATTTAGAAGTAATAAGAAACTATAAGAATTGTAGATGATAATCAAAAGCTTGCTGGTAAATTGAATAAAATGACAGTATAAATGATATGAATGTTATTTGATAACATATGGTAAAAAACATATTGAGAGAGTGAGTATATATTTTTCTTAGATTGTATTTGTACTTTGAACTTTGAAAATTCTAAGAATATTTTGAAATGTAAGACTTGGATAATTTTTATTACGTTTCCTGATAATAAATTCTAACAAAGTTTGCGAATTTTGCAATAGATGATCCTAAAACGGTACAGTTCAATAATGACCTAATAAGTTTCAAAATCACTTTCATATTTGAAACTTTACACTCCTTTCCTTACATATACCCCTCTTTACCCCTTTTTAAAGAATTCTTTTTTCCCTGTTTTTAAAAAATTTTCCCTTTATCTCGTTTTTTCGATAAAATTCGAACTGAATTGATAGAACCCAATAGACAAAATCCTGCTATTTTTGGTAAAAAGTTAATTTTTTGGTTGACATGTCTACTGTTATATTTTTGGTTCGGAATTCATCTCGTTTGGTTAAAAATTTTACTATTTGGTTGTAAATTTAAGTATTTTTGCGTAAATGTAAGTGTTTTCTTAAAAAGTCATTTTTATGGTCAAAAGTTTCAATGTTTGGTTGAAAATTAATCTTTACTGGTTGAGGATTCAAGTATTTTGTTGAAAATTCGTTTTTTTTTTGCTAAATTAAACTGCTTTTGATTTCAAATTAAAATCTTGTTTCGCTGAAATGTCAATTATTACGTGTTTCGTTGAGAATTCGTCTTTTTTTATTAGAAAATCAACTACTTGGTTTAAATTTGAACTGTGTGCTTTGTAAGAGAATCATTTTTTTGTTGAAGATTCGTAATATTAGTTGAAAATTCAACCATTTGGTTAAAAATTAACTTTTTTGTTGAAAATTCATATTTTCTGATTGAAAAATCAACTGTGTTATAGAAAATTCATCTTCTTGGTAGAAAATTAATTTTTTTGGTTGAAAATACAACTACCTGGATGAAAGTTGAACTGAAAGTTGAGCTACTTAGTTAAAAATTATTTTTTTTTAGATTCACCTCTTTGGTTGAAAAAGCAACTATTTTTTTTTAATTCTCATTGCAATTTTTTGATCTAAAAATTTATCCTTTATAAATTGAAAATTCAACTATTTGGTAGAAAATTCATGTATTTTGTTGAAAAATCGTCCTGTTGGATAGAAAACTGATCTTATTTGTTGAAAATTTATCTTTTGGTTGAGGATTCAACTATCTTGTTGAAAATTCATATCTTCGGGTCAATAATTCAACTGTTTTTTTAGAAAATTCATCTTTTGGCTTAAAGATTGAACACTTTGGAAGAAAATTAAACTGTTCGTTCGAAAATTAACATTTTTTGTTGAAAACTCATATTTTTGAATGAAAATTTAATAATTTGGTTAAAAATTGAACTATTTATTTGGACATTTCACGATTTGGTGGAGAATTCATTTTTCTAATTTGAAAATGTAAGTATTTGGTTGAAAATCTGTTAATACTCTGTTCAAAATTGATTTTTTTTAATTCACTTTTTTGGTTGAAAATTTAACTATTTTGTCGAAAGTCGTTTTTCACTTGGTACGAAATAAATTTTTTACCTGAAAATTTAATTATTCCAAGTTTGACTGAAAATTGATCATTTATAGGCTGAAAATTCAACTATTTGGTAGAGAATTAATCTTTCTTGGCTGAAAATTATCAAATTAAATTCCTCGTTAAATTTTCATACTTTCCGATTTAAAAGGCAACCGTTATCTGGCGAGTTTTACCGTGCTCTTTCGAAATCTGTCGGAAAATTTTCAAAAAGTTCAAAACTAATTGTGGCGACGATTTCTTTGAAAATATAAAAAGTCTATTTTCACAAAAAACCCACAATTATATTTTTTGCCAATTTTTTTATTAAATTTGGTCTTTTATAAGGAAGAAAGCCTGTAAATTTCATGCAGGCCAAACCACTTTTGTGGTCAAGAGAATTTAATTCATAAAATAAAATTTTTCTCATTTTTCTTGGAAACAACAAAAAATACGAGAAAATTTCAACGTGAAAGTTTGCACATATGTCTGATAGAATGCCGTCTAATCAGGGCAGAAAGCACATTTGTTTGCCAAAACGGTTTATTGGGGGTTCCTGATGCAAATTCCGAATTTTCTGGAAATGACTACGACGCGTCCCGTAAATATTTTTGTCAAAAGTTCCTAAAATCGTTTTAGCCCGTCCCATTGAATTTCAGAACAAAATATCCAGCAGTAAAATTAAAAAAAGACACGATTCTGAGAATGTTGAAAAAAAGAGAACCTTTCACCTCAAATACTAGTAAGTTCGTGGAAATTCTTTTTTCTGAAATCTAAAAAATACGGATTGCCTAATTTCCTCTAGAAAACAACATATCTCGTCACTGAGAGATTTCGTGACTTGAAATGTGTACAACTTGCCTAATTTGAAATCCAAGTAAAAAAATGACATAAAACAGTACAAGGCAATTTATAAAACATATTTTTGTGTGCAGAGTTTTGCTATGTAAAATTTATTTGTTTAGAGATATTAAAATTAAAATGATATAAAATCAATAAATTGGCTTCTGCGGAGTATTCTTGAGTAGAATTTAATCATGTCGAGTTGATTTTAGCAAAAAATATATATTTACTTTGTCTAGAATTTTGCGATATAAAGTTTAACTGTGCAGGGCTTTGAAAAAGTATTTTTTCTGCAGAGTTTTAAAAGTATTAGTTATAAAATTATCTTGCGTAGAGCTTCCTCGTGCAGAATTACATTGTGTAGACTAGGCCTGTCCAGAGAGGAGAAATTTGCTCAAAATCCACATATTACACTTCCACTACCACTTCTTTCTTCTCAGCTCGAGAAACTTCGGGTGGTGGTCGCTCTCGTAAAATAGAATGGGAACTGAAAAGTGGAGGTGGAAAGCTCACATCTATCAATTGAGCATTTTCGAGGAAAATTCATGAAATTTCTCCTCTCTGGATAGACCTGGTATAGAGTTGTAGACTATCGAGTTTATATTCAAAGAAACTCAAGCAAAAAAACCCGAGAGGGGCAGGAGAATTAGCGGCATGGTGTCAGGGATTAGAAGGGAACTGATAGAAGATAAGAGAGCGTACGGGAGAGAAGAAAAGGTTGAGGGGGATAATGTTGAAAAAAGTTATGGTAGGGAGGGAGAGGGTGGCTATCGTTTATGTGTACAGGAGTGGAGGAGAAGAGGAGAAATGGAGAGTAATAAAGAAATGGATGGAGGAATGAAATGAGGAGTTGGTGTTAATAGGAGGAGATTAAATGCCTGGACCGGAGAGTTGGGGGGGGGAGGATGAAGAAAGTGAAATGTTTAGTAGAAATTTGAAGCACAGGGAAGTGAATCGGGGAGGTTAAAGTCTATTGAACCTGTTAGGAGAGAAGGGATGGCTTATTTGTGATGGCAATACTAGTGGGGATGAAGAAGGGGAAATGACGTTCACAGGCAATGGGAACACCGTAATAGATTACATTCTGGGAGAAGAAAGAATAAAAAAGCTGATGGTTAGAGTGGAAGTGGGCAATGAGATAAGCTCCGAGATATTTCCCGTAATAGCGGCATTGAGATGTGAAGGCCCAAAACGCGGTAGGGAAGAAGAAAGGAAAAGAGGAAACGAAATTGAAAGTGGGAAAATTGGGGGAGGGAAAATTGAGAGAATTAAAAAAAAATGGTGAACGAGGAGGTAGGGAGTTCAGAAGCAGCGGAAGGAGTAGACACGCCACTGGAGAAACTTAGAAGAGTGATTGATAAGGTAAGAGAGGAGGTGAAAGCAAAAGGAAATAGAGAGAGGGGCAGGAGAGGTTGGTGGGGTAATAAATGTAGGGAAAGCAAAGGCAGGATAAAGGAGAGTGTAAGAAAATGGAGGAAAGGGGAAATGGAGAAAAGGGAACTTAACAGGAGAGAAAGAGATCACAAAAAAATGTTTAGTGAAAAAAGAAAGAGGGAGAAGGAAAAGTACATGGAGGAGGTCGAGCAAACGGTAAAGGAGGGGAAGAAATAGGAAATGATAAACAGGGAAGGAGGAGGAAGGAAGGGTATAAATGAGGAAATGGGGATACATAAAGCTGAAAAGAAAAAGGCAATAGGTGAGGATGGCTTGGAGAATGAAGTACTAAAATATGGTGAAGGAGTGAATGAAAAGATCTGGAGGATTTGCAATAAGGTTTGAAGAGGCGAAGGGTGGCCGGAGGAATGGAAGGCAAGGCTTGTAGTGCCGTTGATGTCAGTAAGATATAAAGTTTACGCGGAAGTGCTTAGAAAGCGGCCCTTAGCAGCCCATAAAAGGGAGAGAGTATAAACAAACTTAGAAGGACTTGTTTCTAATTGCTTCAGGAAATATATAAAAGAGGCAAAAAAAAGTATTAAATAGTTTAGTTACTTTTCTAGAGATTTTCAAAAAAAAAATTCTCAGTACATTTTTAAAGATTTTTTTTCAGTTTCACATAATTGCTTAAAAGGAGGTGCATTATTAATTGAATTGAAGGTTCTGAATGTAACCCCTTTCAATTTTTTTTATCACACACAAAGAAATACTGTAGATTTTTTTTGTCGATGTTGACTAAGGTAGAAAGGAATATTGTCTCCTTGACTGGTTACTCGTCGACCTCAGGTGTAACCCTTTAGGTCTTGGGGTGACACAAAAGGCGCTATTTTACGAAGCAGGCGATATCGCGTATTTTTTTCTGTAAGGACCGACTGCAAATTTGGTCACAGCCTATTGAAGAACCGAAACGACAGTGCCCACGCAAGGGGCATCCATCAAGGGCCCAACGGTGCAGGACTCTGTCGAGTAATGGCGATACCACAAAAAAACCGGCAAGGGAGAAAAGAGAGAAAGAGTAGGAATGAATAGGGCAAAGAAAAGGAGAAACGCAGAACTATTCTTGAAGAAACATAAAGCCGGCAAAGTACCACACTACCACCCACGTGTCCATCCAAGTCAAGAAAGTGAAAAAAATGCACGTGAACCAGTACTGGGTCCTTTTCTTATTTGTTCCTTATTTACAGAATTTAAGTGAAAAATATATGTTTGTCGGACTTGTGACAGTTTTTGATCTACTAGTCGTTTTATATGTAAAGTTTATTGACGTCCAGCGATGCCGGACCTCTTCAGGATACATATTTTTTTAACAGACATTGGAGCCTACAGAAAAACATTTTTTGACAAAAAGAGTAACTACGAGTATATACGGAAATACATACAGATGTTAATGTATGATGAATTCCTTACAGTTGGAAAAAAACAGAGACTTAAACCAAACTTGGAGTTAAGAGATGAAAAATTATCATTTGTTGAAATGGATAGACATTATAGTAATAATATGTATGTTATTAACTTCAATCTCGGACATGCATAACATTTTTAGTGTTATAAATTAATTATATTATGGACAGCACTGCTCTTCACCATGACTGCATGCCCAGGAGTGAGGTTAGGTACAGAATGTGTTCATAAATTTGCTCAAGACTGATGTCTTCTCGAGTGTTCTAAATATTATACAGAAAGCGGGAAATGTTCAAATATGAATGGCGTTAAGAAGTTCTTACTTATTAATAGCTAAAATAAGACAATATACATCGCTAAGAAAATCAGCGTCTGTGCGTTTGTTTATAGAATTACTATGCTTAACACTTTGGAACATCTCTTTAAAAGTACATTTTTTATAATTATTTTTAGTTCCTAATATTTTAGCATTAGAAAAATACAATCGCTTTTATGTTCTCTGAGTCTTTCTTTAAAATATCGTTCTGTTTGTCCGATATACACATATTCATATTCACAAGGAATCATATAAATGATGTGTCTTCTACATTCAATAGGAACAATATCTTTATTTTGAGTGAAACAGTGGAATGGATCTTTGTCGTACTTAAAAACAGTTAAAGTGTTGAATTCTTTGAATGTCCTTTTGTGAAACCTGACAAGTGAATTTATAAATGGAAGGACAATTAGTTTACTTAAATCCAGTTTCTGAATTACTTCTTGAATCGCAGTTGTTAAATTCATATTCTTATAATTTAAAACTGGTAATCTCTTATTATTACATTATTCAATGAATTTCAGTAGATAATCGTTAATTTTAGGAGTGTTCACAACAATTTGTATATTCTGTGTTTGGAATTTATTATCTGAAAGTGTAACACCTCTATCAACAAGACACCTCTATCAACAAGACACCTCTATCAAGACTGACAGAGATTTTATCTTTCATTGCAATATGGGAATTAAAATTGACATACCTCTCTGACCATGTTGGTTTCCGGTACCAGTTGGTAATGATACTATTGTTGTCTTTGTAAATGGTGATGTCTAAGAAGTTAATTTTGTTGTTGTTTTCAGTCTCTATCGTAAAAATTAATCTAGGATGATAGCGTTGAATTTAATAAGAAGTTAATTAATTTTATCCTCAGAAGCGTTGTTCAATATATCATCAACGTAGCGGAAATAAAAAAGAATTTTGAAAGATAACTCACTAATTACCTCACATTCAAGCCCCTCCATCTCAAAATCAGATTTTACACCCGACGGCAGAGAACCATCAAGGTACCAAAAACTTGTTGGAAGAACTCATTTTGTAAAATACAATAAGCGTTGTTCAGGCAAAATTCAACTAATTCAAGGAATTTTATGACCGGCATGTTTGTGAATTCTATGATTTAAAAACATTTTATCTTGTTATTTTTTAGTTTTAATTCTTTTGGAATATGCATAAGTAGAAAGAGATTCAGCATCTAGTGAGACAAATTTATAATTATCAGAAATGTGTATATTTTTAATTTTAAATATGAGATCCTAACTATATTTGATGCTCGATTCTGTTTTTCCTATAATTTCCTGGATTAGTTTTCCAACAAATCTCGAGAAGTTGTAAGTCGGTGACCCTGTCAAGGAAGTGACCGTTCCGAGAGGAATTGAATCTTTATTGTAGGTTGATTTTGAACCAATCTATTCAGACTATTCCATTTTTCAAAAAAGAAAAACGTAATGATCTAAACTCACAAACACATTTTAAAAAATTGCTAACTTACTCAATTCTGTGGACAATTTTTAAATAAAATAGATATCTTTTTGTAAATTGAGTTAATCACTAATAACCACAAATAAAGAAATCTTAAGTATTCATAGGCATCCCTGCAGATTGGAACAAGTCTTAGCTCAATGTCTCTCTTTTAAATTTTTCAAAGATCGAAATAAAATCTACTTTTTTATGAAAATTTTTTGTGTACTAAAAAAGAACACCCAAAAAGTTCACAACACAAAAATAGACTTTGAAACTACCCGCTTTTTCGGCTCATTAGAGACAAATGTATAATAAATGTAAACAACAAAAAAAAAGGGAGAAAAAAGAAAGTCATCCAAAACCAACCTCACACTTTTTTTTCTCCGTCTTTTTCATACTACTGGGGACCCACATGTTTCGAAGCCAGTTTAGACTTACTCATCAGGGATTAAAAAATGTTAGATTGATCAGATAGATGTTTTTGTTTAGTACATTGTTTTTGATTAATGTTTTGATTAGATGTTTTTGATGTGAATGAATGTTTTTGATTAGATAGATGTTAGATTAGAAAATCATTATTACCTGCAAATAAAACAGATATAATTGATAGTAATTACTGTTTTGGTACATATGTCATTCATTGAGTGAAAATTGATTTTTGACGTAGGCGAATTATTCTGAATAAATCGCAAAGTCAGATTATTTTATTCTTTAATTGAAAATTGACTAACACATATTCAAAATTATGACACAAAACTAAAGCAACTGTATTCAATTAATGATTTTATGTCAAATTCTTTTGCATCTTGCAAGATCTCTTTTTAAATGAATAGCTTTGTTACCTTCTCTCTTTATAAATAGCATTTCCATGAACTCTCTTTTCTTTATTTCTCTTATTACACAAAATTTTAACATTATCCTAATTAAAATCATACCCATGTATAAGTCTACGTTTTGTAAGGACCGAGTAATATTTTACACTTCTATGAAAATCATTTTTACGTTCATCTTCTGTTCTAAGTGACCTTGTTTGCCCTATATAAACAAAATCACATTGTCTATATTTAAATCTTTTAATTACACATTGTTTTTGCAGTTTCTCATATTTGTCTTTACCTAATTTAACAATCAAATTGCTTTTGAAAGGAGCTCTATATATCAAATGTAAGCCCAATTTTCCTAACTAATTTCAAGATACTTGAGACTTTTCCAAAATAAGGTAGGACAACCGTATTGAATCTATTGTAATCCTGTATATTGTTTTTGTTCTAATGATTGCCTTTACTCTCAATTTGAACAGTTCTGTTATGCATATGCTTGTCCATAAAAGTAATAGGATAATAGTTGAGAAAAAAAATCTCTTTGCATAATTCAATGTTCTTTTCATGGAATTTTGAATGAGATAATTTAAGAGCTCTATCAATTAAATTCTTAACAACTCCTATTTTGTTTTAAATGGAATGATTAGAATTAACATTTAGTGTCCTTTCTGTACGAATAGATTTTCTGTGCCAATGAGTAATAATATAACTTTGATCAGTTTTTATTATGGTCAATTCAAAAAAACGCAATCCACCTTCTGCTCCGATTTCAACAGTAAACTGTAATCTTGGCTGTATACTATTAAATACAGCAAGTAGGGTATCTACATTTTGTGAATACAGAATCATCAACACATCTTGCATAAAAGTCCAATTCAAAATTAATTTTGTTGAAAACTTCATTTTCCAAATCTCCCATCACAATATCAGCAATAATTGGGAACAAGACTGAGTCTATCGGAGTTCCGAATATTTGTTTATAGAAAGACTCATTGAATTTAAAACAAACAGAATTGAAAACATTCTCAATAGCATCAAGAAATTGCTTTTTCGCAATCTTAGTGGGAAGTTTGATCGTATCTCACCTATTTTCAGTAGCAAGATTAACTCTTTCATGTGGAATGTTAGGAAACATGTCTATTATGTCAAAGGAGACAAAAATGTGATTTGTTAGTATTTTAACATTTTCAATTAATTTTACAAAGGCAGCACTGTTTCTGATTGATCTTGCTGAAGGGTAACTGGAAAATTCATTTTACGATTTCCATCATTTTTCAACGGTTAAAAATTCAAGCAAAAACAATTTTTGAAAGAAAATTGAATTTTGAATTTTCAGAAATTCAATTTCGAATTTTATTCAATTATCAATTTTATTCAATTCTCAACAGTTGGAAATTCTATTTTCATTCGAAATTCGCTTTTTTCTTGAATTTTTATCTGTTGAAAATCAAAGAAAATTGAATTTTTAACAGTTGGATTTTCAACAGTTGTATCTTCAACAGTCGTATCTTTAACAGTTGAATCTTCAACAATTAAAAATTCACCGTTTGAAATTTCAATTTTCTTAAATTTTCAACTATTTAATATTCAATTTACAATTTTCTTCAATTTTTAACAGTTTGAAAAATGTATTTTCGTTAAAAATTCGCTTTTCCTCGATTTTTCTACAGTTGAATTCTTAAATATTTGAAATTCAATTTACAATTTTCATCAATTTTCAACAGCTAAAAATTCTATTTTTTCAAAATTCGTTTTTTTCTTGAATTTTCAGCTGTTAAAATTTAAAGAAAATTGAACTTTTAACAGTTGGATTTTCAAACATTGTATCTTCAACAAATGTATAAATTTCAATAGTTAAAAATTCTATTTTCTTTCAAAATTCGCTTTTTCCTTAAATTTTTCAACAATTTAAAATGCAAATTTCAACAGTTAAAATTTGAAAAAAAGCTGAGTTTTGAAAGGAAAATAAATTTTCAATTTTCAACAATTTTCTTCAATTTTCGACAATTAAAAATTCTATTTTCGTCAAAAATTCACCTTTTTTGAATTTTTAGCTGTTGAAAATTAAAAAACATTAAATTTCAACAGTTTAATCCTCAACAATCGAAAATTCAACAGCTGAAATTTCAATTTTCTTCAATTTGCAACTTTTTTAAATTCAATTTACAATTTTCTTCAATTTTCAATAGTGAAATTTTCAACTATTTAAAATTCAATTTTCAGCAGTTTAAGTTTCAAGAAAGAGCGAGTTTTGACAGAAAAATGAATTTTCAATTTTTATAAACTCAACTTTCAATTTTCTTCAATTTTCAGCACTTGGAAGTTATATTCTGTTTCAAAATTCTCTTTTTTTTAGAATTTTTAACTGTTGAAAATTAAAGAACATTGAATTTTTAATAGTTGGATTTTCAACAGTTGTATCCTTAACAATTGAAAATTCGACCGTTAATCGGAAATGCTTTCGCCTTACTTTTGATTTTCAACAGTTAAATTTTCAACTACATAAAATTCAATTTACAATTTTCTTCAATTTTTAACAATTGGAAATTATATTTTCTTTCAAAATTGGCTTTTTTCTCAAATCTTCAGCCGTTTAAATTTGAAGAAAATTGAATTTTTAACAGTTGGATTTTCAATAGCTGTATCTTCAACAATTGTATCTTCAGCAGCTAAATATTCAACAATTGAAAATTCAACAGTTAGAATTTCAGATTTCTTCAATTTTCAATTTATTAAAATTCACTTCACAATTTTCTTTAATTTTCGACAGTTGAAAAATCTATTTTCTTTCAAAATTCGCTTTTTACTTGAATTTTGAACTATTTAAAGTTCAATTTTCAACAGTTAAAATATCAAGAAAAAATCGAGTTTAGAAAGAAAATTGAATTTTCAATCTTCAAAGATTGAATTTTCAACAATTAAAAATTATATTTTCTTCCAAAATTAGCTTTTTTTAAATTTTCACTTTTTGAAAATTAAAGAAAATTGAATTTTTAACAGTTGGATTTTCAACAGTTGTATCTTCAACACTTAAATGTTCATCAAAATTTAAAATTCAGCAGTCGAAATTTTAATTTTCTTCAACATTTCAAAATTTTCAATTTACTACAATTTTCAACTTTTTAGATTTCAATTTACAATTTTCTTCAATTTTCAATTTTTTTAAATTCAATTTCCAATTTTTTTAAATCTTCAACAATTGAAAATTTTTATTTTCTTTCAAAATTCACTTGTTTCTTGAATTTTCAACTGTTGAAGATTAAAGAAAACTGAATTTTTAATAGTTGGATTTTCAACATTTGTATCTTCAACAGTTATATCTTCAACAGTTGAATCTTAAAAAATTGAAAATTCAACTGTTGAAATTTCAACTTTTTTAAATTTTCAACTTTTTAAAATTCAATTTACAATTTGCTTCAATTTTTAACGAGTAAAAATCACGAGGACTTATTTACTGAAATTCAACCCAAAATATGAAAATCATTTCGAAATATCTTTACATATCGATACAACAAAAATTTATCATCCCACCCCAATTGCATCATTTTTCATATATAACGCAACCATAATGATTCAAAATATGAAAACTTAAATGCAACCACATTTTCCAGAAAATCGTTAGTTTTAAAATCTACTTGGACAATTCGCCAGACTTGCTACTTGAAGCTTCCGAAACATCTGCCCTTGCCTAATTTTTTGTCCTCGGAAATGCTTTCGCCTTACTTTTGATCTGCAAAAGTCTGATTTTCCATGCTCACGAGAAGAAAAACGGAGTCTGTAGTATGTACTCCAGGATTCATTCAAAGTTTGGAGGAAAGTCATTGATTCTCAGTATGCGAATGGACTGTGTAGGTGTCACGGTGTGACATTGTAGTAGCAATTCATTCACTATTTCTTTAAGGGATTTGAATCGCTTCAGTGTCAGGTTGGTCAAGTGACCCTCAAGGGTCACTTGAAGGTGCATTCCTGTTCAAAATGCATTCTCAAATTTCTTTATTCGAATAACAATACAGAACACAATTACCTTCAACGAATTAAGTAGGTCCCTGCAAGAGAGATAGGTACTAGGAGAGGCTGGGGCGAGATGGGCATAGTTATTACTTTCAGAGAAATATTTGCATTTTATAGTTGTCACATTCTCATCTCAATGGGAAGGTAATTGGTTTTATGTGAGAATTGACTTCCGCGGATTTCATCAACTCTCGACGTTTTTGGCCTCACTGATCGAGAAAAAATGAATTTATCTTCAGTGCCTGTCTGTCGATGTCGTTGTTGTCATCTGTGAACACGATAACTTTCGAAGGAATTGTCCAATTCGATCGCGACCAAAAAATATTATTATTTCAAATCAAAATGCCGCTAGAATGCAACAAAAGCATTCCCGGTCATTTCTCGATGTTTGACCGGTTTACAGTCATTTTTTTCTCTCATAAAAAAACAATCCCTCAAAACTGAAATTGTTTAAATGTG
>JAUMHM010000078.1:40882422-40894445 GCA_032362435.1 Melikaiella ostensackeni | reverse complement strand
TGGTACAAATATCCAACTCAAAAAGTACTTTCGACATATTGGGCTGTAACCATCTTAAGTCTGAGATATAATTTTTTTAATAATAATAATAATAATAATAATAATAATAATAATAATAATAATAATAATGACCACCCTATTGCTCATATAGCTGCACAAGTATAGATTGTAGCACGCATTTTTTAATATTATAGGTTTCTATTTGAAAAATTAATCGCAGCTTCTCAAAAAATAAGGGAAAAAATGGCCAAAATTGTCAAATATAGGGATTACAGGTGACTTTAAGAAAAATAGGAAAAAAGGTGAATAGGGGACTGTGATCCCCGCTATTTTTAAAACAAAAAAACTTCAAGTTTTAATATTAGTAAAGGATACATGTTTTTATTTAGGACTGTTTATTCTTGAAGCCATTTACATTCAAAAATTGTTAAATTTGGAACTTATTTATTTTTAAATTGTTCAATTTTAAGCTTCTTTAACTTTGAATGCTCCCAACTGGATATTTTATACTCTTGAATGTGAACGATATTCAATTGAAAATATATTGACAATTAAGGCTTTCATTTGGAAATTATACTTTGAAACAGTACGATTGAAATAAGGATTTGTTCACTTTTTAATAATCGAATTTGAAATTATTCAAATCTGGACGTTTTTGACTTTAAAATGTTCAGCCAATAAGTATTGCAAATTAAAATGGTACAATTTTAAAAGATTTTGCTTGAAAAAGTCGAAACTGTTGTACTCGTACAATCCAAAGCTTAGAAAATAAAAACGGATGTTATAAATATATTAGAAATGATTTTTTCTATAACTAGCATTTGAGACTATTTTCCGACATAAGCTTCTCTACTTGTGATGGTAGACATGTTATTTGAGCCGCAATCAGCGAAGAAGTTCAAAAATACTTTTAAAGGGAAAGTAAAGAAATAGTGGCATTTGCGGCCAAATACAAGTAAATAGTGGCATTCGTGCCATTTTTTTCTTAGCAGTGGGGTGACTTCAAGCCCTATTTTTAAATTTGAACCAGCGAGAACAACGCCATTAATTTCGAACTATTTGGTATCAGTTTGAGATTTCAATACAATATTAAAGAAAATATTACACCGATTGCAGAAGTTATCTACCCCTCGAAAATCATGATAGTCGAAAAGAAAATAGAGTCTAGAATGAAGGATTAGGAGGTTTTATACCTTGGCATCGATGACGACAATGACTCGCTCCACTGGCCCGTACTTGGAAAAGATGTGGTAGATCTGCTGCTCTGTGGTCGAGATGGATAGGCCAAAGACTCCGAGACATCTGGATGGGCACGGGTTGTCTCGATTTCCCACGTGACGTCTTCGGGATGACATAGGACTGCGGGAGTGTGAACTACGGTACAGGTTTCTGTCTTTCTCGCGTGAATAGCGAGAGCGAGAGTATGATCGAGACCTGCTGCGAGAATAGCGTCCTCCTCTGTATGGTGAGCGGCTCCGGCTGCGGCTTCGGTGGCCCCCATATTTGCTGCCTCGGTAGGATTTGCGTCCTCTGGATGCGGAACGGCTGCGAGACCTGGAGTACTCCTTCATCGCCCGGTGCACTTCCTTCCTCTCTCTGGACTTCCGGGACCGCGAACGAGAACGGGAATCACGGAGGCCTTCTGCACGAACTCTTCTGGGACTCGCACTGCGACTGCCGCTTCGCTGATGAAGTGCAAACAGAAAAAAAAGATATTTTCATAATATCTTTCTTTAAATATATTGTTTATTCAGGCCTAAGAGAATTAAAGCTCACCAAAATCCCAGCAAAAAATTCATGTCATCCAAACTTTCAAATTTTTTTTTTTTTTTTTGAAACTAAATAAAAAGCACTGAGGAACGTTTGCCTGGTCCTAAATTTTTATAATTATAAAAAAAGGAAAAAAAAAATTTTTTTAGGAAAAAAACTTTTTTTATAATTATAAAAATTTAGGACCAGACAAACGTTCCTTAGTGCTTCTTACTTCGTTTCCAAAATTTTCAACTCGATATTGCGTTTCGTGTGAACGCAAGTTGGTTTCCAAAAAATGTGAAAAAACTTTTTTGAGGTTACGCTCACATGGCCTCAAGGTCATGCAATACCTACTCGATTCCTACCTTACAGACATTTTTTGTAACAACAGGGTGTTTACTTAAATACTGAAAGAAAAATCCCTGACAAATTCCAGGTACTCTGACATCCCTTCAAAGATTTACATAATACTTGAAATATTCAAATTAAAATCCAACTGTGAATAGATAAATTGTAATCACTTACGAAAATTTTGAGGGAATTTTCAAAATGGATTTCTTCCTACATGGAAATTTTCGGATCACTATTTTCCAGACGTTAAAAACGTAAATGCTTTACAATTCGTCCATCTAATTCGAAGACTGTAATTACTTAAAATTCAAAAATCGAAATATGTACACATTTGGAAAATAAGACCATTTAAAGCTAAAAACTGACTAAAAGTGACTTATATTCATACAAAAAGAAACCATAATGTCAATAAAAACACTTCTCTATTTGAAATTTTCAATTTAAATACCCAGTCTTATTTTATCGGCCTAGATTTTACAATTTAGATAAAATTTGATTACTGAACTAAACTTCAAATTCTTAAGATTGCAA
The DNA here is from genome assembly GCA_032362435.1 of Melikaiella ostensackeni. Taxonomy (NCBI): domain Eukaryota; kingdom Metazoa; phylum Arthropoda; class Insecta; order Hymenoptera; family Cynipidae; genus Melikaiella; species Melikaiella ostensackeni. The sequence continues at coordinate 40,891,811 of JAUMHM010000078.1, read as the reverse complement.
GTCGAAATATAAAGTTTTCAACAAAATGGTTGAAGTTTTAAACAACAAGGATGATTTTAACAAATTAGTTGAAGTTTCAACAAAATAATTGAACAAATAACAAAATAACAAATTAATCAAACATTTAATAAAATAATTGAATTTTTAACTAAACAGTTGAATTTTCATCCTACAAAGATGAATTTTCAATCAAATAGTCGAATTTCAAAGAAAAAAGATTAAAATTCAACAAAAAACAGTTGCACTTTCAACCGAATAGTTGAATTTTCTAGCCGAAAAGACGAATTTTTTATGAGACAGTTGAGTTTTCAACAAGAATGGAATAGTTAAATTTTCAGTTCAAAAGATTAATTTTCAACAAAAAAAAAAAACGACTTTTCAATCAGTTGAATTAAACGAAAAACGGCAAATTTTGAACAAAATAGTTCAATCCTAAACCAAATAGATGAATTTTCAACAAAGAAGATTAATTTTCTACCCAAAAAGACGAATTTCAAACAAAATACATGAATTACCTACCAAATAGTTGAATTTTCAACCAAAGAGGTAGTTCTTCAATAAAACTGCATTTTCAACCAAATAGTTAAATTTTCAACTAAAAAGATGAATTTTTTGCCACGAAGATTAATGTTCTACTAAAAAGACGACTTGTCTACAAAACAGTTGAAATTTTCTACCCAAAAATATGATTTTTCAACGAAAAAGCTAATTTTCGACCAAATAGTTAAAATTTCAAAAATAGTCAAATCTTTAACCAAACAGTTGAATTTTCTACAAAAAATATGAATTTCCAACAAAAAGTTAATTTTGAACCAAATAGTTTAATTTTCTACCAAATTGTTGAATTTTCGAGCCAAACAGATGAATTTTCTACAAAACAGTCGAATTTGTAACCCGAAAATATGAATTTCGGCAAAAAAGTTAATTTTCAACCAACAGATTAATATTAAACTGAAATTATGAATCTTCGAAAAAAAAAAAACAATTTTTTACGGAGTAGTTCAACTTAAAACCAAGTAGTTGACTTTTCAACAAAAAAGTTTGAATTCTCAACGAAACATGTAGTAGTTGATGTTTCAACAAAAAAGATTTTAATTGTAAATCAAAAACAGTTGAATTTTAACCAAACAAGACAATATTTTCAACAAAATAGTTGAATTCTCAAACAAAACAGATTAATTTTCAACCAGAGTTGCATTTTTAACCAAAAAGAATGAATTTTCTACCAAGAAGATTAACTTTCAACCAAAAAAGACGAATTTTAAACCAAATAGATGAATTTTCAACTAGAAAAGATCAATTTTCAACCAAACAAGATAAATTCCGAACCAAAAATAAAATAGTGGACTTAAGAACCAAAAAAATTAAATTTGAAGTCCCACCCACTTCTAAATCGATTTTGACCAATATTTTTTACAGGGACATGAGTTCGGAACTATACATCAACTTAAGCCAATCAAACAAAACCAAAAATTTGACGTTATGCAGTGAGACCCATTAATTATCAGATTGAAAAATTAAATATTGCTTTGACTTTTTTTGGTGATGAGATGGAGAAAAGTGACTAAAGTGACCTATTCCTTTAAAAAGTGACTGAAAGCGACTGTGTGGAAGTCCTGTGTAAATAATGCTTTTTTTAGTAATTGTAAATATCTAAATGTGTAAAAGTGGTACTATTTATATTTTAAGTTAAAAAAAAACTATATTTTTTCATTTGTGAAAGTAACGTTATAAAAGGACAAGTAATTTCTCAACGGTACAAGTTTTTAGGAATTTAATTAATATGTTTAATTGAGGAAGCTTTAGAAAATTATTAACGGATATTCTTAATTAAATTAATTATCACTATCGAATAATTAAATAAATGGATATCAGTGGAAATGATAAAAAGAGGTTTCATTTAAATAAATATAAATCCAGTATTATGAACTTACTTTCACAAAAAAAAATTGTTCATTTTTATATTACTACTTGAAACAAAATTTAAGAACGTTTGAGAAAAATTCCCTGACTTTTCCCTGACCAATAAAATTTCCTGCCAATTTCAGGTTTTCCAGGTCAGTAGACACCCTGAACAACGCATGTCCACAAGAATTGATACATCGAGTTGAAAATTTGGAAACTTAAATAAAAAGCACTAAGAAACGTTTGTATGTTCCTAAATTTCTGAAAACACAAAAAGAAATCGAAAATTTTTCCAAAAATAATCTTTTTTGTGTAATTAAAAAATTTTTGGAACATACAAACGTCGCTTAGTGCCTTACATTTAATTTTTAAAATTTCAGCTGAAGATTCGTGTGACGTAAGTTGTTGCAAAAAAACGTCAGTAAGATAGGAATCGGGTAAGTATTACATGGCCTTAAAAGTAAGAAAATTTGAATTCATATTTTTATTATAGATATTGTGATTGTAATTATGTAATAGAATCTGAAGATTCCAAAAATATGATTGGGAACGTTTAGTTTGAGAACTATCCAACTTTAATAGCCTTTAAATTTCAAAAGATTAGAAGTTCTAATTGCAAGCCATTAATTACGCTCTTATCGAATTCAATATGCATGGTAATAAAAGCTATCTAAAGTTTGGACAGTGTTTAGGTAACAGAGTGCAGTATTCCATTGAACTTTTCAATGTTGCTTTGATGTGCAATTTTACTTCAAATCTTTCTGTCAATACTTAACTGACTTACCAATTATATTTTATATATTTTTTTCTCTTGCGTTTATTGTTCCTGTCTAAAATTTCTGAAAATCTCACAAGTTGCACTTAATTAAAGGGCAATTTTTTTAAACCCAAGACTCTTATAAAGTTCATAGAAGTCACTTGTAAACTTGTTATCCCTTGTTTAGATAAGTAACCATAGAGACGTGTATCTTTATAAAATCGATACAAGCACCCTAATTAATGCATCACGAATTGATTAAACTTCCTGATAAAACCCATGACAACTGTAGTTTAAATCAAAATTAAAGCTAAATTCTCTTGTTAAAACAAACAAAAAAAATAAAATAATAAAAATAGTTTCAAATTTGTAAAAAAAACAAGCCGCAGCAATATAAAAGACAAAATTAATGCAATTTTGAAAGTTGTTTATTTTAAAAAATAACTCATATTTTTGAATTACCAATCCAAAACAGGAATGATTCCCGTTTTAAAACCAACCTAGACTGAAATAAAAAATTGCAAATTAGTACGCTTCCAGGAAAATTATTGTAATAAAAAAATACAATGAACTTAATCTAATCGATGTTGATGTTGTGCGTCTGAGATATTTATAAATAATCAGGAATTCCCCAGATGTGGAATCACATCCTTCAGACCAAAAAATATTTCAATGATGTTAATGAGATCATTCATTAGAAATTTCTAGTACGTTTCGAGAGTCAACATGCTCTCCTCATCAGGAATATTAATCAAATTAGTCAATTTTTTACAAGCCCATTGAACAAAGAGTTTTACATTGAAATTATCATCCGTTATTTTTCTTTAATGAGAAGAGAAATAACAGATGATGATTTCAATATAAAACTCTTTGTTCAATGGACTTGTAAAAAAATTGACTAATTTGATTAATGTTCCTGATGAAGAGAGCATGTTGACTCTCGAAACTTTGTACTAGAAATTTCTAATAAATGATCATATTAACATTATTGAGGCCTTTTTTAGTCTGAAGGATGTCATTACACATCTGGGGAATTCTTTATTAAAATAAAATGAATAATCATATCTACCATTAAACATAATTAGCATTCACATCCCACTAGAAATTGCATCAGTAATTTTCATCAACACAAATTTAAACCTCTTCAAACCAGTTTTTAATTTTCAACTTTGAATTTAAACCTGCAAACCATAAATAATATTTTCTCATAAATCTTCCAAAATCACGGAAAAATGCTTTGAAAAAGGAAAAGTAAAAAAAACGTGTTAACATTGCCACGTAATTTTATACAATTTTATCGAAACAAGCATTGAAAACTGGGAAGAATTCTTTTGGATGAAAAAGCAGCACAAGCGATAAGATTGCCATAAAAGCTATAAATAAAGGATTCATAATACGGCGAAAAAGAGGTAGAATAAAGATCAGCTTGTCTAGGTACGACAAACGTTTGGATCGATAGCGGTTCTGCATTCACCGCATGTCCGGAAATACAGTCACAGAGAAGGAAAATGGTCAATTTCAGAAAAATCACTTAACTCACCTCGAGATCACTCATTTTACTAGAACGGTGAAGAACACTTGTGCACTGAATAAAACAAAATACTTTTTTTATTGGACCGCAACACAAAATACGAAGCGTCGTCAAACTAGTGGCACTGTAATGGCGTACTTGGATGAAGTCCTCCGCCCCCTTCGCTTTCACCTAAGCAAATGCGCATGCGTTGAAGACAATAGCCAACCGTTGCTTAGCGACTGTTGGTAGGCCTTCGTTGAAGCAGCGGGAAACATTTAAAAAGTAGTAACTAAATTATAATAAAGTACGAAGTCTGTCTGTCCACATTGAAGCTTGCATGTTTCCACTCGCTTTTTACGTGTTTTTTGTCTCGCGACTTTTTTTTATCATGTCAATGTGAGAATTTAGTAGTAAACGTCAGTTTGACATGTAAAATTGTCTTCCCACTTGAAGGAACACGAAGTTGTTCCCCTTGCATGGAAATGCTTTGTCATTGATTTTCAAGTTATTAATTTTGTATATTAGATTCAGATAAGTAAATTCTAAAAAGCACACAATTTTAAAATTAATCAGTTTTAGCGACTTAGTTTAAAAGTCCTAATTTAAAAATACTTTAATTTTTAAAGTAAGTTTGGAAATGTTTAATTGTTAACGCTTGAAGTTTGAATTAATTAATTTTGAAACTTTTCAGTTAGAAAACATATCATTTTCAATATCTTAAAAATATAATTAAACCTCAAAGCTTCACAAATTCAAATCACTTTGAATGTCACTTGATACTACATGATATGATACTTATTGAAAATATTTATCATCTTTAAAATTTCTATAAGTTCAATTTAAAATTATAGTTTTGAATGCGCGATTCTAAAACAGTTTGATGTTTCAGGCCTTGAAACTGAAGTGTTCTTGCTTCAATTATATTCGAAAAGATTTGATTCGAAATTTCTTAATTTTTGAATTAGTGTCTAGTTTTGAAATAAGTAATATTGGCTGATGGTTTATGAAGACAAAATTTTATCGTTGGAACACATATTTACCGGGTGGGGGGGTCAAAAATAAATTTGCTTTTTAAATTAGGGATTCTTTTTTCTTTTTTCTTACTGAAAGTAAAGCTCAGATTTTTTTTCTTGAAGTACCTTCAGATTAAAAAATCAACCTTTTATTATTTATTCGTAAGAATAAGCATTCAGTAGGTTTTGAGTGGATAATATCTTCTTCAATGACTTATGACTCTTTTAATATCAATTTAAAAAATGTTGTTCTCACTACAATAACGATAGGTTTCTTCATGCTCTTTCTATTAAACATAAGCATCATTAATGACCTGGAAAAGTGTTTGATAACCGGGAAACGACCAGAAATGTATTTTTGTTTTTAGAGGCTACCCTGGAATATTTTTAATGTATATTGAAAATGTGACAGCTGATATTGTACAATCAATTTTAATTGATAGCATTATTGATCCCACAATTTTAAATTGAAATTCTCAATATTGAAAATTTCAGAACAAGTTCACTATTGAATCTTTCAAAATTGCAAAATTTTAAATTGAAAGTCTTGGGAGTCAGTTTTAAATTCAATAATTTGAAAATTTAAATATTCTAAACTGTTTGGTTCCAATTTCAGTAACTTTTAAATTTAATGATTTTAGATTCAAATATTCTAAATTACATCATTTCAAACTATAAATATTCAAAATTAGTAATTTTTCAATTGTAAGTCTTAAAAATTGAAGAATTTTCAATTGAAAATCTATAAAATCGAATAAATTGCAATTTTAAATCTTTAAAATTGAAGTACTCCAAAAAAGCATTAAAAATGACAGCATTTTACACATTAAATTTCGAAGAGTTTTCAATTGCAAATATTCAGAATTAAACTACATATTCCAAAAAAGGATCCAAAATTACATCATTTTATACTGTAAATATTTCAAGTTGATGAATTTTCAATTAAAAATCATTCAAATTGATGCATTTCAAATTGCAAATCTATAAAATTGAATAAATTCGATTTTACATCTTCAAAATTGAATAATTTGCAATTTCAAATCTTCAAAATTGAACTATTCCAAAAAAAAACGTTCAATATTACATCATTTTAAACTGTAAACATTTCAAATTAATGACACGTTAATTGAAAATCATGAAAATTGATCAATTTTAAATCGAAAATTTATAAAATTGAATAAATTTCAATTTTACACCTTCAAAATTGGATAATTTTCAATTTTTAATTTTCAAAATTGAACTATCCCAAAATAAGCATTCTAAATTACATCATTATAAACTGTAAACATTCCAAATTAATGACACGTTAATTGAAAATCATAAAAATTGATAAATTTTAAATCGCAAATCTATAAAATAGAATAAATTTCAATTTTACGTCTTCAAAATTGAATAATTTTCAATTTTTAATCTTCAAAATTGAACTATTTCAAAATTAGCATTCTAAATTACATCATTATAAACTATAAATATTCCAAATTAATGAATCTTTAGTTGTATAGCTTCAAAATTGAATAATTTAAAATCTTGAAAATTGAACTACATATTCATTCAAAATTCCATCATTTTATATTTTACACATCAAATATTTAAAACTCTTCAATTGCAAACATTCAAAATTAATGAATCTTCAATTGTAAACCTTGAAAATTGAAGAATTTTGCATTGAAAATCTATAAAATTGAATAAATTTCAATTTCAAATCTTCATAGTTGAATTCCTCTTGTAAATCTTTAAAATTGAACTGCATATTCCAAAAAAGGTTCAAAATTACATCATTTTAAACTGTAAATATTCCAAATTAATGAATCTTTAATTGAAAATGATTAAAATTGATGGATTTTAAATTGCAAATCCATGAAATTGATGAAATTTCACTTTTATATCGTCAAAATTGAATAATTTTTAATTTTACATCTTCAAAACTGAACTGCTAAAAAATATTCTAAACTATATCATTTTAAACTAAAAGAATTCCAAATTAATAAATGTTCAGCCGTGAAGCTTAAAAATTGAATAATTTTCAATTTTAAATCTTGAAAATTGAACTAGTCCAAAGAAAGGATTCAAAATTGCATCATTTTCTATTTTAAACATTAAATATTGAAGAGTTTTCAATTTAAAAAATTCAAAATTGTAGAACTTTGAATTGAAAATCTTGAAAGTTGAAAAGATTTTGAATTTGAAAATTTACAAAAAAAAGAGCAAATTTTAAGTTTTAAATTTGAAAATTATGTGCTTTTGGTGATTTAGATTTGAAATTCTCCCAAGTCAGAAGATTAAAAATTGAATACTCTTGACTTTTGATCTTTGAAATCAGCCAAAGTTAAGATTTTTTATTCCTACATCTTTAAAATTCAAAAGTTTTCAACTGTAAATCTTCAAAATTAAAAAAAAACATTAAAAATGACATCCTTTGATATTGTAAAATAATATTTTATTGTTAGCCTAAATTATTCAACAATTTTAAATTGAAATCCTCCCGAATCGATAATAGTTTAAATTCAAGTATTAAAAATGTCAGGACAATTTCACTATCAAATTTTCTAAAATTACAAAAGTTAATATTGAAAGCCTTGATATTGTAAATTTAATAATTTTGGATTTAAATATTTCAAATTGTTTGGGATCAATTTTAAACGTACAAAAGTGTCTGGTTTTTTAAATTCTTCGAAATCGTAGAATATCAAATTGAAAGACTTGATAGTTGCAGAATTTTCAGTACGAAGGATTAGTAATTAAGCAATTTTGAAACTAATTTCTTCAGAATAAATTCAAAACAATGAAAATTGTTAAAAATAATTTGTTAAAATTGAGGCTTTGAAAAAATAAATTTAATGAAAAAAAATCTTTTAAAAAGAGTGAAACAAATGTAATATTAGAAATGATACAATTTGAAATCCTTTCTGATGAAATTGTCCTATTTTCAAAATTTTAGTTAGAAATTTTTCAATTTTGAAAGCTTCTAGATAAAAATTTTTTAATTTTAAGCACTTTCAATTCCAAATATTCAATTTTAAACGCCTATACTCACAAATGATATAAGTTCAATTCCTTTTCATTCCATTCGAAATATTCTTCTTTTTTCAAATTTGATCTAATTTAAAATTGTTTGACTTGGAACGTTTTCAATTGAAAATCGTTTAATATATATATTTTTAAATTCCGAACGCTTTCATTCCGAAATGATTAATTGTTTAAGAAATTTGTTAAACTCCTGATATTTAAAAACTTGTTTAATAATATATGTCTATTTTTTAACATAAAAGAATTTAAAGGAAAAAGCTTATGCGTTCTATTCTGACAAATAAAAAGAAAAAAGAACCCTAAAATTATGGAAAAAGTCTTAATTTATTGCTGATCCGCATTTTAGAAGGACAGTTGTTCGTTTTTTTTTTTCAAAAAAATGCTTATGATCAATGAAAATAAAAACTCTATGGAACCTGTAGAAGGAAACAAATTTTAATTGGTACTAACAAAGTTATAAATCACCAAAATTGAAGGTGGTTGAGAAATAAGGGGCTTCTAATTTTTTATTTTACATTAGTAAAAGTTTGATGAATTGATTAATTGAAAGTATCTTAATTTTAATTTTAAATGCTTCAAATTCAGAAGAATTCTGATACTTTATATACTTTGACTTGTAATTAAGTATTCAATATCTGAATTCAGAAATTTTTTAGTCTTGAAAGTTTTAATTTTTTTATTTTAATGACCTGGTAGAATGTTTCCTAATCGGGAATGACCGTGTTTCATAATATTAAAAACATAAGCTAATCAAAATGGAACGAAAAAGAATTGAACTTGTATCATTTCTAAGTAAAAGCATTCAAAATTAAATAATTCGAAAATTTTTAATTCATAAGCTCGCAAAATTGAAAAATTTCAGACTAAAATCTTGAAAATTGGAAAGTTTTATTTAGAAGGTGTTGAAATTGCATCATTTCTAATTCAGAGCGTTTAAAATTGAAGAAATTTATTTTGAATTGAGAGTCTCGGAATTAATAATGTCAGATTAAAATTTCAAAAATAGGACAATTTCAAAAAGCTTCTGAGATTCTAGAATTTTAAATTCTTATTGCATAAAAAAAATTTTAATCCTTCATATGAAAACAGGTAACCTTCATATTGGTAGTAATGGTAGTAATGTAGCAATGTAGTAATCGTCGGGCGCCATTACGTAGAAATAATAGATTCCTAA